>JBBPQC010000608.1:0-16748 GCA_038092295.1 Leccinum arenicola
AAAGGCCGTACGAGGATCGCGTTGAGGTCAGAAGATGCCGCAAGCTGTAAAGGAGTGAGATCAAGTACGCGTTGATGCTAGATGGTTGAGGTCGTGGCGCAGGCTCATAGCGTGAAACAAATAGATTGTCGTGTGATCAAGTGCAACTTTATTTTAATGTATAATTTAGGGCGAGACAAAGTACCAATACAAGCGTAATACAACATCAAGAAAAAAGTACAAGGCTGATAGAGTAGTACGGGCGACAATTGAACACTATCTACGAATCGACGATCAAGCCGAAAGAATTGATATACATCGGAAGCACCAGCATTACTGTCGAGAACGTTTACAAGCGACCGATTCGTCTACACTCTCCAGGCCACGTTTCGAACCACTGGCAGAAGATGCTCCTGGAGTTTGAATTAACACAGGCCGAGGGAGAAAACCATTTGCTAAAGCGGTATCCAGGAGTGAGGACACGGCGGTAGTAGTGACGGTAGACGAGAGGCTGGGGGGTATCGGCGAGGTGCTCAAGGTGTTCGGCGCTGACGGAGGATTTGCAGCTTCGCTCGCTTTCCAGTGTGTCTCCGGGAGTTTCGAGAGACCCAAAACAATCACTCGATCGATGAAGTCGTCGTGTGTGAAGGTAATTCCCGGAAGCCCATCCCCACCAGGTGCTAAGGATATAATCATCTCCTCCCTCAGTTTCTCGAGGAGCGGTATCAGAGGTTGGAAGTAGGAGGAGATCTTGGAGATTATTCGATATCTCCAACCCCACAAAGATTGGATTGTGACGAGCTTATAGATGGAGGGCCGTGTGTCAGAAAAAAAAGGATGGAAGCTTTCATCGAGCTCTTTTGAATCCTTCACACGGCCGGGTTCGTCGAACAGGAGACAAATACTGAGCAACACATAGAAGAAGGATTCTAAATCGTGGTCAGGTCGGTGGGCCACCGGCTGCCCAGGGCCAATCTCGCAGAGTTCCGCGGCCATCCAGGGCCATGTGCCCTAATGGGGGAGCATGTCAGGAATATGATTCAGCGAATAATTAGAGGAAACGAACCGTTCGTTGAAGTAGGCTGGCGTCAACAGATGCATCACTGTCATCCGGCAAAGGCTCGTCTGCCACAGGAATGGTGATATTGTGTGAACTGCCCAAGTCAGTTCGAGCTAGTGAACTTGATTGACCCTCGACGCGAATTCCAATTGAACCACCCTTAGCGGAAGGTAGCTCATCAGAAGTCACCGGGACAGCATAGCCCCAATCACCGAGAAGACCACGACGGGGTAAGCTAGAAACTGCCTCGCGAATTCTCTTCACCTCAGGTCCTTCAAGCGACGCTTCGAGTCGTTCTGTGAAGTCGACAAGCAGACTTTCGACCCCCTCTACTATTATATAAAACAAGTTAAACAGACTGATGTCACGATGCAGTACGTGCACAATCCGGAATGCGTCACGATGAGCTTACAAAAAACGTAAGTGGACCATGCTCGACTATAAGCAACACTTGGGGAACTCACCACATACGCAGTCGATGAGTCCGACGAGTAGTTCCGCAAGCGAGTTAAATTCGTAGATAGGGTATCCTCTCGGTTTAGAAACCAGACGAGACATGACGCGTAAGTTGTAGTGGATATCGGAGGGGTTCGCGAGGAGGGACCGAAGGATATGTGTCGACTGATTTATAGGTTTGTTTGTGGTCGGGTGTAAAGTCTGAACTTGCTGTTCATGTACCAGTCGCGGCACACCCCTCACGTGGCCCGCCTCTAACATCTTCAGGATGCGCCCCTCGGTGTACCTTCGCAGCGGGTCCACCCAAGTATCCTTCACGACCACGACTCCATTTTCGAGAGGGACTCGGCCGCTCCATACGGTCGTACCTCGACCATGTAGCGACCCCGAGAAGAAAAGTAACCTGTCGACGGTAACCGTATGCTCTTTGCCTGATTTGATTATTTGAATTTGCTTCTCGCGTCGCTCGCTGACTATGGAGACCGTTGTATCAAAACCGAGCACGTCCCTGTCGGCAAACGTGACCCCGAGAAGAATTCGGAGGAACTCCTCAGGATTTTCATGGATGTCGAGGGGGAGGGTGGAAATAGAGCCGCCGCGATCAAAAACCGTAATGATGATTTGCGAACCCAAAATCCGAATCCCAAGCGCCCCGTAACGCCCATCCTGAGCTTCAAGTAGGAAGGCTACTTTCCCCGCGAGTTCGGTGTATGATTGGTTCCCGTCGCTGGGGTTCCTTTTTATCTCCCCCATGGCAATGACATCGGTCCGGATATCGAGTCTTTTTTTTGTAAGTAGTCGTTCTTCGCAAAGAATGAGGTCCGGTTTTCGAATGGGGGTCAACCCATCCAGGGGCATTTGTGATGCCTTCCCAGTCCATCGTCTAATATAAAGTTAGCAAATGCGAAAGATCGGTGTCTCCGCTCACCTTGTGCACATATGAGATCCTCGGGTGTGCTGGATCACATTATTGAAGAACGTGGCGATCGACTCCTCCGTATATGACGTGTCGGTTATGTCTGGATAACTTTCCCATCGCCCGTTCTTCCGCATTGTCTGGTCCATATCCGTTAAGATGGACTGGACAGTTTTACCAGTGTTGGAAGCGCTCGAGGCAATATTCAACTTCGAGTGTATCCTTTCATCGGAGAAGAGTTTTCCAATGAAGGTTTGCGTTTGTTGCTTGTTCAACGAACAATGAAGAGGCTTCGTGTCCGTCGTGACCTTGGAGTCCATAGAGGTCCGTTCCCCTTCAGCCTTGGTGCGAAGCAGAGGGTGCGTGCCTAACTGTAATCGCTGGTCAGCTCACTCGAGTCGAGTCCGTTCGTCGGAACCCCACTGACTGCACACATGTACAGTGGCGTGTCATGCTTAGTAATAAGGTCAGATATTTTTTCCTGATCCGATGTCGCGGAGGGGAGTATGTACCCTTTGTAAACTTTTCCTCCCTAGTAGTACGACGTGGGCCATGTTGATAATATCCAAAAAAGTAGTGTTGAAAGGATGTGAGTGGGTTGGTGCGCACAGCCTGATTAATCCATCATTCGCTTAAGTACTATCGGCGTATCTACTATCCATCGATTATAATAACGACTAAATCAGGATTCGTCTGCATATTCACGCATCATGGACGTGATTTCCAAGTGTGACATCGTGTTTGTATCGTCCGTATCATACTGCTTGAGATATTGAGCCCAGAATCGCTGGCGCAGTGCATCGTACGGCTGAAACTTCGCCCTTTTTTTCGAACGGCACACAATTATTTTAGTTCAAGAACTACGTCGCCATAACATAGACGAGAAGACGAGAACAGACCTGAAATGGAGGACCGGATTATGCTTCGCCTCCCAAGGCATCTCCTTGGCAGTCACCAAATTTAGATAAAAGTCCTTCATGGGATGGCTACCGTCGTCGTCTTCGCCATACAAGCCCGTCCTTGGATCAGGCTGTAGCGCATCCTTGACAAGCTCCACGATGTCGAACCGAGCGTCCCCACGTGGTCGTTCGAAGAGAGTTTATCCCAATCAAGCACCGTCAGCTGAACCTTGAACGCCGTCTCGTAACGCCGCACATGGAACAAGAGCTTCTCGTCCCATGTAGGGAATGACGGATTACCCGCGTACGGAACACTTTTTTCCCAAACGAGATGACCACGAACAGATCCATATCAAAGCCTATGGCCAGCGCGAGTCAGAGACGTTGATTCGGTGTTCGTCAACTATGAAACCCTAGCTGCGAGGCGAGCGGCCGCCACTCACTATTTTTAAGCCTTGGGAGGTCCGCCGCCCCGACAATGTCGTTCGCGGCCGTAAAGTTGTAATCGGCATTCTTGGTCGTCGCCGCCCACGATCGCTTGAACCGTTTTGTCTTGGTAGTAGTGCTCAACGTTGGAATGGATCCAGCGCTCGCCGAGCGGCGATGTCCAAGATGAGCGCGGATGGGTGAGGGTGAGGGTGAGGGGAGAGGCGACCCGTTTCGCGAGGAGGTCGACGGAGAGGGGGCAACCAGTATAGACGGCACCATCAATTCCGTGTTGCTGGGCGTAGGCGTGGGGTGGGCTAACCCTCGTACGACGCCGTGGCGGGTAGACAACGCAAGAGTTTCGGTAGTTTACTACTCCGGGAAGTCGGTGTGACGGGCGTATGCGTCCGACGTTGACTCCACAAAGGGAGAAGGGCGGGCAGTGCTCGGTGTCTTGCCCTGACCACCCCGGGACTTATGTTATCTATGTGAATCTCGGGCGGGGCGATGTAGAGACGGGACAGCTGTGGTATCGGCATGTCGTCCTCGTCTTCAGAGTCTTTCGTCTTCGTCGGAACTGATACCACCGTCGTCTTCGAACGCGGGTCCTGAAAGATGGGAGCGGAGGGTTCCGATACCTTCTGTCTAAAGAGATGTGTCGTTTAGGGCCAGCGAGTTCCAAAAGGAGGTAAGAAGAGACCTACGGGCGGCTGCTTCAGTCGAACAACGAGCCGTAGAGCATGCATGGCTAGATCAAACTGAGGAGTCCCGCCGTAGAAATCCCTGTCCAAAAGGGGACCGATCCAGGGGTGGACGAGGTCTAAGCCGTGCATCCCGACCAAGTCGTCGTTGGTCTCGATGCGTATGTCACCGAGGATGGGCGTAGTGGCATAATAAACGTGAACGATCGAGTCTGATCCAGGTTTCACTTTGACGCAATATGAATGAGAGCGACTCACCCTGAACTTGTGGGTCAAGCAATTTTTCCATCCTGCACAGCATCGTCTCGAATGCGTCAAATGCCTCCTTGTAACGCCCCAGGCTATGTAATACCGCAAGTTTCCTTTTGTACCCCTGGTAGTTTGATGGGTCGCGTTTAGTGATCTGTCTGATTGTACAGTCAGCGCCGTCGACTCGGTGTGCAATTAATCTATACCTGTGTGGCATTTACGAGTTCGTCCTCCAACAAACCTAACCGCGCCTTGCAGCATTTCACTACGATGTCACTGATATTCGTTGGGTGAAGTGAGAGTGCGATCGAGTAGGATTTGATGGCCGCATCGTGGTTCCTCGGATACATTTCTGTATCAACTCCTTTTTCCAGTTTTTCGCTACAGCGATGTCGAAAATCTGGAGAGATCTTCAGATTAGTCTCCGAGTGGTAAATGGGGTTACTCGCCGAGGGTACTTGTCTCCTCTGATAGCTCATTTTCCATCGTTTTGAAACATTCGACCACCTCTATAAAACGATCGTCACCTTCGAGAACATTGTAGACCGACAGATGAACACGAAACATGGGGAGCTTGAACTGGATGAAACGAGAATTATCATGCAGTTCTCAAAGACCAAATCAACCATACCCTTTTCACGGTGCCCAATGCCTCCCTCGCTGAGCTACGCATGAGTGCCATCTCGCCCATCCCATCAGCACGCCTTCCGGAGGCGAGGGAGTTAGTAACAAGACTGCGGAGCAAGCTGAAAGAGCCTTGTCATGTTTCTGTGAACGTGATGCCTCGTCTCCAATCTCCTGAAGCCTTGATACGCATCGGTGTGTGAATTCTGATTGTAGGGATTGAATATACTATTATAGGACAAGATGCACAAGCTCACCTTTCAGTCAATTAGCTCATTATGCCATAGATCCTCGGCCATCATGTTCGCAATATGCTGTGCAGCATCACATATGTGACCATCGGCGTACAATGTTTCACACATGCTTCTTGTCATATACAATAAGTGCATGTTTGCATGTGGTGAATTGGTTACCGAGTTCTTGCGTGGTAATCTCGAGCTCGTTTATTTTTCGCGCGATGGGAACTGAAAACAGGTCAGAGAGCCGTCAGCCATGGATGGTCCAAAACGCACCTGAGCTGGGGGGATCAACGTCTGCGCGTAGTTCCATGATGGTCTGAGTTAATCGATCGACTGAACCTTGAGATAGGCTACAAGCACGCAGCGGAGTTCCTTATCCAATTTGTCGAGATGAGTGATTTTGCGGTCTAATGATGGGAGTGTTACATTGCTCACAATGTCGCGGTAGGGTGAGGGAAGGATGTCATAAAGATTCCTAAGTGTGATGGTTTTGCCTCCAGCGGTCGCAATGTCATAGCTTGGCCGTGCAACAGATATTGCGGCGGGAGTAGTGGATGTCGGTCCCGATTTGTTCATGTGTCTTAGTGTCCCAGAGTGAGACCGACGAATTAGTAGAGGCTGCGATGACTGTGCCGTTGCATGCCAGTGCGATACACCCTGGTTTGTCGTCGCTGTGAATGCGCCATTTCACGAACGTGTTCTTGGTGGACACGTCGAGACGGTGAACGTTGCCGTCGTAGGACAAGGCAAAAAGGCGGTTGGAGTCGCTCGCCCAGGCGAGAGATCCTTGTGTTGACGCAAATTGGAAATTCTGCGAGGAGGCCGCCGTCGCTGCTGTCGTAAACCCGAATACGACTTCACATAGTCCAAACGGTCAGGCACCCCGCAGAACGGTATGCGTGAATTTCTCACGATGTAGATACCAAACAAGAGACATTTACGAGAGAGTCAAAAAGAAAGTCCATGAAAGTCACGCCACTGGAGTAGGGTATAACTGAAAGCGCAGAAATAAGATGACCAGCTCTGACGATCAGTACTATTACCGCTTGCGGTGCTTCGCCCCATCTATCGTATTGCAGGGACAACCATTGAACTGTCCAGCAGTGTAGTAAACCTGCTTTGTGTATAAACACTCGTGATGTACATTTTTAAAGCGCATAAGTGGCCCCAGCAATTGCTGGTGAAAGAGACGCCGCCTCCGCACCTATCACATGGACAATTAACGCCCAGTTTGGCATGTCCCTCATTTGGGTTGGCAAACGTCACAGCCGGGTGTAGAAATATGCATCAGGGAAGTAAAATTACATATAACCGACGTGCCGATCAGTGACTAGTGACCCGCGCCCGAAGACAACACAAAACGTGGCATTCACTTCAAATCAGTGTTTTTTTTGTGTCACTGATTTTTGGCTACTATTCTCCCTTGTCAATGGCACTGGTTTGTAGTTGCCAAAATTTTTACATACTACATAGGTGCAATGTAGCATAGGCACTTCACACCACGCGAAGCAATGATGGGCATATGCACGAGAGCGCGCATGAGAAAAATAAAAATAAAAAAGAAGACAGCATAACGGGGTCCCAGTTGAACTCACGCTAGTAGGGAAATACATAACCATACGACAATGTGTTAGACCATAAGGCCACAAGGCGATATAGGTTACAGAGTAATTAATCAAATATGTATACATACTTCATACTTATGACAAATTTTGAAGTATGAAAAACGGTTCAACTTTTCCGTACTCGTCTTCATCCGAATCCAACTCTGTGGATGTGCCCATTCTGAAGATCAGTGACAATGGCACAATTCTGAAATTTAGTGGCATGGGCCTGACACTGAAAAGATGCGGCCACGAAAATAGGAACAGTGTCACTATTTTTGGCATGATTAGTGACACTGTCACCGGTTAAATGTAATTTTACTTCCCTCAGTGTACATCATGTCGCTAGTATGAAGACAAAGTGTGTGTGCTTACCGTTTTGGTAACAATTTCCTACGTTTCTATTGCAGTTGGAATCCTGGCATGTCCGGGGCCTAGTATGTGGTGGAGAAACGATCTTTTCTTACTTTCCGAGGAAATGGAAGAAAGTAGAGCGTACTCTAGACATTTTAGTGTGGGCATCGCAGACGTCAGAGAAGCGACAGCTACTGAAGCGATGAAACCGCTGGCCAAGTACATGATTAGATGAGGGTGGAAGTATGAGACGTGTTCGAGATCTGGACTTGGAATGCAGAGATTTGAGAGACACGAGGTTGAATTCGTCGAGTGAGTCTAACGAGTTTAATGTATAATATCTGTTCCCTTTTGCCACCTAGAACTGTCAATGATAGCCTACCGACAGGCGACTGGCAAGTGCACAAGATGAACTTGATACTTCTGAAACACGATTTGTTCGATCTTGAACGTAGTTTCAACTGGTCCCAGTGTGTTGGAGAAACATACATCGGCGACTGGCGAGAACGTCTAGTCTACATGGTCCTCGCAATCAATGTACTAACGCGAACGGCGATGTAACTTGAGTTTGCACACGGGCGGAATGTTACGGCCTAGAACCTTTCTCGTGCTTGACCTCTCATTTGTCACCTTTCTTCAGGTTCTTGGCTTGGCTTGATTCACTCGACACGCCAAGAGATAGCGATCAGCTAAGATAGGTGGAGTACCAAGCGAACGACCAACCCCTGCACAGCGCAGACAATTCTCGAGGGGTTCAGTCTCCTCCTGGCGTGTGTGTCGATACCACCAGGACGTCACCGCTCGCGATGCTGTCTACCAGGCATGGTCAGACGCGACCAGCACGATATGGATCGAATCTGCGCCGGTCTGGGTTTACGCTTATTCTGACGTTGTTAGAGTACTCGATGAACCGCAAGGTAGTGCACGATGGCGAAATCACCACGGCTGTAGAGCTCGAGGAAGGAGAGGTACAAAGAGCGCCGCGGCCTTTGGAGGATGATGACCCTGACATGACCCCGGCGACGAACACGGTTGGTGAGATCGAGCCTCGAGCCGGATGGGGATGGTGAGAAGGACTAAGCAAAGAAACATTCTAGGGGAAGAGGGCAGCTTTCAACAACACACAATCACACACTCACAGTCTGGCACCCGCAGGCAGGCGACAAGCATTGGAATACTTTCTCGGATATTCCCACCTTCATGGCATTAATTCAAGCAGGGACTCGCTGTCACAACAGATGGGCCGGCACAACTGTCAAAAGTATCATTTTGATGTGACGCCGTGGGTACTATCACTTACCAAGGTCTTTGCCACCCACTAGTTGGCCGGTTTGTGAGAACGACCACTACTTCTCTAACAATAACTGTTCCCCTCAATCGTTGAGATAGAAAAATAATGTGACAATGGGTCGTGACGGCCATGCAGAGTGCTGCCACAGCGGAGTATGGCTCTAGCCTCGACGGACGTTGATTCGTTTCACTGCGTCCCTGTCGTGAGCGGAGATACAAATTGTGCAGTGTGACAACGCATTACTTCATGTGACATTTTGTGACGGCCAACTACTAATATTATGGGCGACGATCAAGAGACCAGTCTCCTCTTAATGATGCATCAACGGCTCATTGTAGCCAGATCGATGCCGTGGCAAATTTATTCCTGAGCTGCGAGTTCGTGTCAGAGAACCTGGGTGCATCCGTTGTACCGCCGAGTGTTGGGTGCAGCAAGATATTTTTCAGAATTCTCGGTCCCTTTGGGGAAACTCGTTCAAGTCAACCGGATCCCGGTACCGGGACCGGTTTGGCTGTACCGTGGTTCATTTTGGGAGAGAGAACAAAAAAAGGGGCTGGGACGTACAATCTACTAGGGACCCAAGATCATGCTTGATTAAAAAAGAGAGAAGTTGCCTAAACGATGAGGTCATTCTGAATCTTTCCACACGATGGGCGTACGTTAATTTATGGCCAGACCATTGACAACGAATTTTTTCAATTTCTCTTTGCACATCTGATGCCGGCCGTTCATGTTGACGTAGAGCGATTATTTTCTCCTCCCCTCCTCCCTCCCAGGCTTCGCCACCGCGCCTCGAGATCTCAACAGTGCCATGGAACTTTGTACCAGTCGACACAGAGCTTTTTTTTTCTCTTCTTTTTTGATAAATTGTTCTCCGAGTCTCAGCCACACTGGGGATCATGCTCGAGTCGCTGGTGTGTTCTTCCAAGAGTCCGAAACGATCGCGTTTTTCTGGGCAGCTGCATCGGTGTCCTCCTGTGTCCCAGGAGTTTATTGGTTGTCGATTATTAGTATGTAATAATCTGTTTCCCAGTGGTTCTTCAAGTTCATGGACCTTCTCGAGCTTCGTTTCCTTTCGTTCCGGTTCTATGTCTTCCCTCTCCTTCGTCGTGTTTTGATCAGTGGAATTCCAACTTTGTCTTTCTTTCTTTGTCTATTCTCTTATCCCTGAGCAAAGTGCCAGCAGGGACGCTTCAGACGACGGATCCCTCCTTCTCCTCTACGACGTCGTTGGCTATCGTGTCATCTCGGCTAGATGATACTATATGTGTTATATCATATCTTTCCGTCATAATACCTGGGGGCGCTGCGCCTCGAGCATTCCACGAGGTCCGCATTCAAAACGAATTTGACCGACTTGACTATATATGGTTATATTCACCTCGCGCGCATCGCCGCCGCCGGCCGCATCGGCCCATCATGCACTCAGGCATGACTCTGATTTTTTCGCAACACGGTCAGGTTCGTCAGCCGAGGAAAAAAAGAGGAATGTCAGATCAGTGGATTATATGGAGGTTGTTGTTTCGCTCTCTTGCTCGGGGGAACGCCCACCACGGACATGAACGGGCGAGGTGAACTTGTATTTCTACGTTCGGCGTGATGGGTGATGCGGCGGTTTCAAGTCCAGCTCTTTGTGCCCGATGCAATCGCGCTACAGTAGTATGTTGTCTGATACATTCGCGATCTGAATCGGTACGCCGCAAGCTCGAAGGTTTCGGAACAGCGCAGGACCGTTGAACTTGAATTGGAA
Organism: Leccinum arenicola; assembly: GCA_038092295.1. Taxonomy (NCBI): domain Eukaryota; kingdom Fungi; phylum Basidiomycota; class Agaricomycetes; order Boletales; family Boletaceae; genus Leccinum; species Leccinum arenicola. The sequence goes on from JBBPQC010000608.1 coordinate 10,549, forward strand.
TATAATACTGATCAAGAACCCGGCGACAACAAGAAACAAAAATACGATAGAGAAACAGAATGGGATGAAACACCCCTTGAATTTGAAAAGGCTCCACCTTGTACTTATCTGGCATATGCATGGCGCCACCGGCCATGACCAGCGCCCCGTCGACGCGGGGCCAAAAAAAGCAAAAGGAAATAGAGAAATGGCCGAGAAGTGACGATAAGTACAGTAAAGATTAAGATAAGAGCCTAGAAATTCTGGACAAGACGGAAGAGGGGACGCCGGGGATTCGTGAATATGGCTGGGGTGGGCAGGTGGCTCTGGAACCTGGGCACGTGTATGTGTCAGACTCATAGACTCAGTGGGCGCTCGGCTGTGAAGCTCAGTCCCCATTTGTACCAGAAAGTTTGTCTGAGACCCAGCCAGCGTGCTCGGAGCACGAGCTTTCCCTTTTTCCTTTTTTCTTCTCTGTTGTTCTGTTCAAACGATTCGGTTCCCAATTTCCGAATGGGTCTGAGGCGCAACGGGGTTGGAATTTTGAGAAATGTTTCCTGGACGAGATCCGGGGGATCCAAGAAGAGAAAACGTGTGAGAGAGGACCCGGACCCAAACGACCCTAGGAAATCATCCTTCCTTTCAAATCCGGGAGTAAAATAGACGTTGATTATACTCGTCGAACGTCGAATATCGGAATATTATGTCAAAAGTTTTTGACGGGTGCGGTCCGGCGTCAATACATGCTTGAGAGCGATATTGATGTGTGCAGCGAACCAGAGGTAGGTGCGAGACGCCCGGAGCGACGGGCTAAGCGATATGTACGGGGCATATCTGTCTCTATACGCCAACACGCGCGCGTTTAGCCAATTGACGGGACTCTACTAGTAAAAGAATACATTCGCGATCAATCTTGGGAGTAGCCGAGCAGGTGCGTGGGAATAACTCGCTCAGCCGGGAGATACCGACTAAATTGCCGATATACGAAGCTGCTGGATGAGGAAAACAGCGCAAAAAGCTGGTTGGAGAAAAGGACGTACGAGGATGGCGTTGAGGTCAGAAGATGCCGCACTTAAGGTAAAGGAGAAGGAGGCCTTGCGATTCGCGAAGTCGTTGGTTGACCGCATAGCCTTACACCGCCGTACTAAGTAGTACAACAAATACCAAGTAGTACAGCAAATACTCGCATAAAATAACCACTATGTAAGATCAATATCGAACGAGGGATGATGCAGATGGCGGGACGATTTTTCTATGATATAAATTAGTACGAGTCGCATTTGCACTGTTATGAACCAGTCACGAAACCTACCGGACATGTTTAATGGCGGGGTTTCCGCCATAGCGTACTCAAATGCGGCGGTTTGGCCACTTTTCCGGATCATTAAACGCACATGCCCGATGAATCGGTCGGCAGCGCGAAGATCGTCTTGAGTTTTTTCCAACAGCATGCGATTGTATTGCAATACGAGAACGTTGCGATGGATAATTTGATCGGCGAGGGTTTGGCGCGCTAGGAGAATCCTACGATCCGCTCGAGCGGTTTCTAATAGCAGATATGCCTCTCTTGAGTTGCAAGGCATAGGAATCTTGGATCGTATAGCATCAGAATTCTGCTAGAATATGGTCAGCGATGGTCTAACATCCGTTCAATCGGCTTTGAAGTTTGAACTCACATGCAGTGGGTCGTCGGGCGGTTCAAAAGAATTATCCTGGCTCTTGGAGTCCGGATGGTCACCCTGGTCTGGAGAAGGCGAATGGTCGCAAGATGCTTGAAGCTGATCAAGGTTGTGCATTGGGCTAGCGCCTGTGCCGGGCTGAACCGAAGAATAGCCATGCCAGAAGGGCTGCCCATGAGAAGATATTGTACGATGGTCGAGAATAAAAAAGGGCGATATATGGAAGGTGTCAGAGGTCGAAGTTTCTAGGGGAAATGGGACGCTTGAGGATTTCTGACATAGGGATGGGCTGGCACTCATGGTGATAAGTCAAATTGAAAATATCGTATACTAAGCGTTAGAATCAAGCTTGACCCTCCCAAAGACCGATCCCATCCGCCCAATTCACACAGTTTCGAGCGTCCTGGCATTGCCTTCTGTTGGCGTTCAGGTTATCCTCGTACCTGTACTCTCGCATCAGCGCCAGACTCAGCCAGGAGAGTTAGAGCGACCAGCTACTCGGTCCCGCGGGAGCAATGTTAGAACCTCAAAAGTTGGGAGTGATAATCGGAATAATTATGTTCATTGGGAACTTTTTCAAGTCCGCTTTGTAACAAATAACCCGGTAAGGAACTAAAATATTATATAATTTTGTAAGTGCTCCTGAGCTGTCACACGTCTACAATGCCCTCAAGGTCCGCTTGACGAGCGCGTTGTGACACGCGATTTCGACATCAACAGATACGGAAACATGCTCAACAAACAATGAGAACAGCATTCGGTAAAGCAGACGGAGTGGGTCAGTTGAGTTACGCCTTTTCTTTTTCTTTTGGCTATTTGTTGATGACGGCTACATTCCAGATAACGATCCAGAAGATCGCGCGGGACAAGGATCGGAACAGATGGAACGTTGAGGGGGTGGAGCGTCCCATAGGGCTTCTGATTTTTGCGCCCCGTGACCTAGTAATCCGTATCGTCACAGTAGGTTTTAGCGCAATTTTAGCATACCGAATTTTGACCGAATCGAACGTGACTTTTAAAAGTTGACAATGCCCAGGGCGAGAACGAACCGCGGAAAGCTCAAGAACATTAGTTGCCCGAAATGCGGGAAGAGATTCTATTCGGAGACTAACGTCCTCCGACATATGAATCAACCTCTGAGCAACTGCTACATGGCTACCTGGTCACATGAAAACCGTTTGGATGACTCTCGCACATCTCCTGATGGTGACAACGTTTCGGAGGCTGCTCACCCCACGGGCTCTGGTTCCGTACTGCCTAGTAACGAATCCGTTCTTCATACGGCCTACAATTTCCCACCCTACCCACCTTCCGACTTCGACGCTCGAGGAAACTTCAGTGATCGGGACACTGGAGACGTGGAGATGAGCACCGTAACTGAGGATACAGAATCAGGACAAAGGGTCACGGATGATTTTCCGGGTTGCGCTGCTTCATTTCCTGGCGGAAGCACGTTCATGGATTCGTTCTGGGAGGACAAGTATTCCAAGGAGCGGCAAGAGAACCTATATTTCCCCTTCGCTGGGAGAGAAGAATGGGAATTTTCTTCTTGGTGCTTGCGCTCGGGCCTTAGTATGTCTGCCATCAACTCGCTATTATCACTGAGCTTGGTGAGTAGACAACACATCTCCGCCCTCAAATTCCACCTCATCAATACGTTTTTCAGATCAAGCGACTCTCCCTTTCGTTTCGATCCGCCAAAGATCTTCGTGCGCGTGTAGAAAGCCTCCCATCGGGACCACCGTGGTTGTGCAGACGAATGCAAACAGAGGTTCCTACCAAACAACCCGTTCGCCTATTCTATCGTCCGGCGCTCGATTGTATACAAGCTCTTCTGACCCACCCGCTTCTTGCACCACATATATCGTTTGTCCCACGGAAAATCTGGACGTCCGCGGCTAGGGTTTGTCGGATTTACGAGGATTGGTTGAGTGGGGATCGCGCGTGGGCTATTCAGGTGCGTTTCTTTTTTCTTTCTTTCATAGATAATGTCGTATTCACTAGAACTTTAGGAAGAACTTCCTCCAGGCGCAGCAATATTAGGCGTAGTCCTCTCATCCGATAAGACGAACATTTCGGTGATGAGCGGGAACCGTATGGCATATCCCCTGCTAATCAGCCTCGCTAATATCGACCCGGAAATCCGTTCTAAGATATCGTTACACACGTACCTACTTCTCGCGCTTCTCCCAATCCCGAAGTTCTACCACAAAGAAACTCGCGTTCGTAGCCTCCTCCACGATCGGCTTTTCCACACAGCATTAAATGAGATTCTCGCGCCGTTAAAGACAGCCGCGCGTGTCGGGATCATGATGAATGATCCCGTCGGTAATCTACGATACTCTTTTACTCCGTTAGCGGCTTACATCGCCGACACACCAGAACAATCCCTCTTGGCGTGCACTGGCCCCAAGGCATCCCCGTTTACGACTGCAGTATCAGAAAACTTCGGTGATGATTTCCTTCATCCCCCGCGCACTGGATCACACACTCTTCGGGCCATCCGCAGCGTACGTGACCGCTATTCTCCGGAAGACTTCAAACCACTTCTCAAATTCGTCAAGTCCCTCCGTTTGAATGGGGTACTGGATCCGTTTTGGATAGATTGGCCACTATCTTGCCCGTCGCACTTCCTTCACCCCGAGCCACTCCATCACTTCCATCGCTTCTTTTGGGACCATGACGTCAAGTGGTGCATTGAAGCTGTTACTTCCGCCGAAATTGATTTCCGATTTGCTCTTGTACGACCTATGGTGGGATACCGTGCCTTCGAGGATGGCGTTTCGAAATTAAAGCAGGTCACCGGGCGTGACCACCGTTCTATCCAGCGTTACATAATAGGTGTTATCGCAGGCGCAGTCCCTCGTCGTTTTCTTGTCGCCGTTCGCGCGCTGCTCGATTTTCTATATCTCGCCCAGGCACCCCTTTTCTCAGACCATTCCCTCACCAAGTTAGCAGAAGCCCTCAAATTATTCCACGACAATAAAGACGCTATCGTACAAGCTGGTTGTCGGGAGTCTTGGGGAATACCAAAGCTCGAACTACTTCAAAGCGTGGTCTCTGCCATCCGCCGGTCTGGACCTGTGATGCAATGGTCTGCAGACCCCACGGAGCACGCACACGTTCAAGAGATCAAGGTTCCCGCCCGGTTGAGCAATAATCAAAATTATTACGATCAGATTGCGCGTCACCTGGATCGAGCCGACAAGTGTTTCCGGTTTGATCTTGCTACGTATTTTCAAAGTCTTGAACAAGCTCTCCCCACTGATGATGACGACGCGGATTTTGACCAAGAGGATGACCGTGACATTGGCGCTGATTCGGATGCTCCCTCCCTCAGCGAACATATGAACGTGTCTCGCTCGACCGTTAATTATTTCACCGTGGCGGACGCTCTTTCCCGCGGGCTTATTCCTAATAGCCTCAAACCTTGTCGCACATTCTCAAAGCATGGCACTGCTTTTCATATTGCGAGTAAGCCGTCGCTCCGGCTGACTGTAGATGAAGCTGCCACAATGTTCGGAATCCCGGACCTCCGCCCTGCGATCCGGGCGTTTTTACAACGCGTTCAGGATGGCGCGAATCATTCTATCTCAGGAGGTAGGACGCAACATAATGATCACTCTCTCCCGTTCGAGCGCATTCATGTCTGGTATAAACTACGCGTTCAACAGTATCGCCATCACGACGGGGGAGTAGTAGATGCTCCGCAAACCGTCAGAGCATTCCCCCCCTCTCCTGAACGCCCTTGTGGACTCTATGACTCTGTCGTCATGAGTCCTGGTTCTGATAGTGACTGGCCATCACGAGGTATTCAAGGTTTGGACAATCCCGTCTTCGAGTGAGCCATATTGATTCTGTTGGCAGGGCATCATGTCGTTCAACTTAAGCTAATTTTCTGTCCGGCGAAAGCCGATTACTTTGCCGCTTACGTTGAACGTCTCAACGTCGTTCCTCAGCAAGGGAATCCTGTCCATCCAGGGACAGGGATGCATCTACTTAGGCGGGCGGTGAGATCGGATGGAACACGAATCGGTGACGTTGTTCCGATCTCGCACGTACGATCTGCTGCACATCTGATCCCTAACTTCGGCAAGGAGGCCCACTCTCGATTGTCAAGACAGAACGGCTATGAATTGTCGAGTGAATTCTGGCTTAACAAGTATTGGACGAAAGAATTCTACCACGCGTTGACTCCTGACATCATGTAGTAGTGATTCTCAGTCTGAATCCTGATTTAGTCGTATTATAATAAGCTCCTAACGTCGCCCTCGTCCTCTTTCTTTCGTCGTCGGTCGCTTGACCATTTGAGCTACATTGTTTTCACTCTCCGTTCAAACCATTCTTATGACAAGCTCTCTGTACAACGCACACGCAGCCACGGCACACACCGCACACCGCACACCACACACTGTAATCTATTTGTTTCACGCTATGAGCCTGCGCCACGACCTCAACCATCTAGCATCAACGCGTACTTGATCTCACTCCTTTACAGCTTGCGGCATCTTCTAACCTCAACGCGATCCTCGTACGGCCTTT
>JBBPQC010000609.1:0-16746 GCA_038092295.1 Leccinum arenicola
CCTACTGCGAGGACTGGCCATCCGTGTTGGCTGAGCAGATGAAGAGCGCTTGCTTTCTGAAGGTCGTGTGTGTCCATATTCCTTCTCATTCCTAGACAAAGTGGGAGGCCATGCAGTCCCAGAGCGGATTATGACCTTGCTGGTAACCCATGGCCTAGACATCACCTTTATGTTCCTCTGCAAAGGATCAGCAATGCTCAGATGGCATACCAGCAAACTCTGTCTTCAACAGGTCAGGAAAAGTGATTGACTGTAGACGCTGTCAAAAAGGACATGGGATTTGCCTTTCCTGAGCAGCCTTCTTGATTTCTGCAGCATGAGGTGCAGAGTCATTTAGGATCCAAAGACCTCGGCGGGTGCCAGCATCATGCACCAGGCCTGTGTCCTGCTCAGTGGCCTTTACCTTGGAGTGCAGGCAGGTCGGTGTCTGTACTAGAGGTGGAAAAGACAGCCTGTGTCCACCCCCAATCAGTTCATCGGGCATTACAGTTGAGGCAGAGGAAAGTTTTGTTGGAATGCAGTTGGGTACTTGGGCGGTTTTAAAATTCATTGGAGTGAATAGAGAGCAGACAGGAACCAGACTGACACCCGCCGAGGGCTCTTATTTATTTATCAGTTGAAGTCTGTTGATATTGAGTGATGACTTCATATTTACACTGAAACTTGTTAACTTGATGTGCTACTCATGCGCGCTGCATGCACCCCATGACAGCGCAACTGTGCCAGCATTGCATCCAAATGTGGATATGGTGATCCACTTCCTCCTCAACTTGAGTTGCAGATCAGTGACCTCATGCGGAAGATGTGTTGATACTCACCTTTCAATACCTTCAATGTCTACCATATACAACTTGCTGCCACAAGCACTATCTTTTCTGTGGTGGGATTAGCTGGTGAAGAATTAACTTATTACTTTGTGAGAATTGTAGCGACACAAGTCAGTGTCACTGACCATTGCTAGTCAATGATGTTTGTCACACATTACACATCACACTTGGTCTTAGATCTGGTATCCTCCAGAGTACAACAATGTGCTGATGGGTATAACTCAGAGGTCTGACTCTCAACCTCAAGTCAAACTTGGAGACTTGGAGCGATGTACAGTCATCCAGCAGGTCATCAAGCTTGAAAGGTATTCTATAATTCCTACCCAAAAAATGCCCTCTCCCAGCTGTAACTTGAAGTCAACATCCTCTTGACACATCTTCAAGTTAGCAGTTTAGTCAGATCTGCACTTGCACTTGCCACTCAGCAGATACTCAAACTCAATTCTGCTCAGATGTGGCGAACAGCATTTGGACTTTGGGATGGCTGTCCCAGGATTCTGCACATGTTGATGATCTATTTGATAAACTGGAAAAGAATGGATTTCCCTTATTTGACTTCCTAGGAAATAATATCAGAATAGTAGACACATCTATACATCTTTGCCAATAATTCTCCATTTGGCTCTGCTATTACCATCTATATTTATCAATATCAATATACATGGGAAATTTCACATGACTGACGGTGGGTGATCCTGATCGTGTGCAATCTCAAAAGAGTATTTGCAAATCCTGAAGTTCCACACAAGCAGACTCTCTGAGGCAGTGTCATCATCTCAGTCAACAAAAGGAAGTACCATCTGAATTTCTGTTTTCACTTCCTCTGGGGCATCTTTGCTAGCAAAGAATTCTTCCACCATCTTCATAAACTGCTGCATGTTCCAATGAGATTACTCTCAGATGTCATCTGTGTCTTTTGATCATTCAGTAACTCGAAAAACTCTTGGATCATGGGGACTAACTATATTTTGTATTTCTCCCAATAGCACAAGAATGGAATCTATGATGGATGTAAGTTGTACAGTCAAACATGTCAATCAGTTTATGCACCATAAACTTTAGCAAGACCTGCTGCCAGTTCTCCAACTCTTCTGAGTAGTTGGGAATCTGATATACTCTGTGTAGAACTGAGCTGATGAAAAGGAATCAAGTAGATTATAGAAATATCTAGGGAATAGTGTGTCCTGTATTTGCACAAGAAAAAATCTGGCTAGTTCAACCACACTTATTGATTGTTGTGGTGAGTGTTGGAACCTTTCATCTACTGGTCACACAAGTATACAGGAAGATCACAAATTGTTGCTCAACCAAAATTCAATGGCCAAATTACTTAACACTGTGTTCCACAAGTACCAAATAATTGCCTTGAATATCTCAAGTTTACCCCAAGGAAACATGAATTTGATCAGGATGACCATTGAGCAATTCCAGTACTCATTGTATGGAGGTATGATGAATCTTGACTATAGGAGACAAAAACAGTAGATTGTAACAATAAGCAAGTTGATAACTGATTATTTTAATCAAGTATTGGAGTTGATTGCAATGATGCAGCAGAGTCTGAGCTTCAAGATCCATTGATTCAAGGAGGAAGCAATGATGTCACCTTGAAAAACTGCACATATGCAGTGTACTATGGCTCTTCTCAATAGAAGTGGCTAGATTATTTGATTGTAATAATTTAATACATAATTTGACACAAGCTGAAACCTTCACTTCTTGAACATGTGCATGTTGCCATTCAGATCAACAAATTCCAAAGTCAAGGATTGCAGAAAGGCAACCATGAAACCATAACAGACACCACCAGCTACTATACTGATAATATAGTATTGGATGGTCCAATGATACCTGGGCTGAATGCTCAAAATCCCATGAAAGTTCAGCTCAGCATTCTGCAAGATGGTATCAAATGCCACAATATGGAACAAGTAACAGATCAATTAAATGAAGCCAAAGTGTTTGGGTACTGACCATGTGGTATTGCTGGAGCATTGGAAGTGTTACGATTCATAGGGAACCCCCCTCCCCCCCCCACTTATTTTCTTTCTCCTTATCTCATTGTCTAGAGACGATTTCATTAACTCGTCCTTTCTCTTGTATGACTAGCCATCCATAGCTTTTTCGGCATATACGCTATGGATTACCTACATATTCTATGCCTTTCTCTAGGGTTCCATGATGTCATATTCTTTGACCAATCATTGGTCGTCCTTTTATTCATTTTCCTACCTATTTAAAGTGTTATATCTTCAGTGTATTCCTTTCTTTTTAACTTTGACCTCCTTAAGTATCTTAAAGCAGGCATCATGAAAAAGTGACAAACATCACATAGAGTGACATGTTGTGACGGCCACACTTAGCAGCACTTAATCAAGATGCCGACTTGATGCCAACCGTATAGTTAGTGTTCGAAGGTCCAGTTCTAGGACCGAAAAAAAACCGCAACTGGACCGGACTAGAACCGGAAAAATACCGGAAATAGTGGACCAGTCCTGACCGGTTTTTTGTGGTCCTGGTCCTGGTCTTTTAAAAAACCGTAATGGTGCCTCTGAGGGCCACATATGCCCCCACATCTCCAAATATTTGCACTATTTTAGGAATTTATTTGGGATTTGTAGTAATTTATCTATCTTCACTTGACATGTAACTCGGAAATGGGCATATCTCAATTGTTTGTGCACCGAATTACATAACTCATGGCTCAAATTAAAGCCACGTGACACTACTACATCCGGTATAGCCACCGCTAAGATCACCAATCACACAGAAGCAAGCTACAGACTGGTTCAACTTAGTAGATACTTTGAATACAGTACTACATATTAAAATGGTCATATCTCCAAGACATCTGGACTGATTTACATAACAAAAATATCAGTAGAAAGCTGGGAATGTATTCTTCAGGACCGGTTATATGAAGACCGGTTGAAACTGGTCCTAGGACCGACAAAAAGACCACAAAGACCATTTTCATCGGTTTTTTGCAGTTCTGGTCCAGTTTTTTCCAAATAAGGCAAAAGACCGGACCAGACCGGACCTTAAAACACTACATATAGTGGAGATAGAAAATAAAGTTGGATCAGTAACTCAGAATAGGTGCCTACTAGCACCTGAGATCAGATGATGTAGTGTATATACTGATTTGAAGAAGTAATGTAATCTATGATGCTGATGCAGATGAGTGAGTCAGATGATCAAAGGTGGACATTAGAGCTTCAGTTATGACTCTATGGCTCCGGAATTTCTTGACCATCCAGGTAGCTTGAACACCACCCAGGCAGCTTGAACACCATCAAGACCGGCTTGATAAGCAGAGATAACCGGCGAGAGCACATGGCAAATCTATTCAAGCAAACTTGAAGTGAGAATTCTAAACAAGTATGAAAGAGTTCAAATTACTGTCACATAGAGGAAAGTGGGATTGCTGAGAGCACTGAGATAATGTTGCACTCGAGATCAGACTTCTTTAAAGAGGGGGGTAGAGACGATAAACCCATTTGGCATACCCCTAGCACATTTCAATAAAATTTAATTCACAGTGGAATTTTGGCAAGAATACTAAGAATACTACCTGGAATCCATGCTCACGACACTGAGTTTCCAATAGGGACTCGACATTTGCAAAGTCTGGTTCACTGAATAACATGTGGCGGCAGCAACAATTCTTCTGTTCTGGTTTACACTTGAACCTTTTGCATTCAGCCTTGAGTCCCTTTGTGTTGTAGCTTCGTTCTTGGAGAATTTGCTCCATCTCTTTGAACCGGCCAGCAAGAGAGTGCCCCTCAGGAAAGTAAAGCAGTTGAGGATCACCATTGTGGAGTTGTGCAGGAGCCATGGCGATCTTCTTCTTTCATGGCTTGCCATCAGAGCCAACAAGAATGTTTCTATCACTGTCTGTCATTGGTGCATCAACCTCCTACATTGCAGATGGTTTTTTTGGCATGTCGGGCTGATAAGGCATCATCAGCCCATTTGACATGTGACGTAGCATTGTCAAAAATGAAGATGTGGTTGTCATTTGGGTAATATTTTGACAGAATATCCATTCCACACGAAAGCTGCTTCAGGATGTCATTACTCGAAAAATAGCCATCGCATGGTTTCCCAGCCTTGAAGAGGACCCATGCAGATTCTGAGTCTGTTCTATCTGGCAATCAAAGAAAACCATAATTGGCAGACACAAAATCTGCCACCATCAATGATGAACCCTCTCCTTTTTGCTGTGGCTGTGAATCCACAGTCTCGTGTTCCCAAAGAATTTTGCATCAGTCATTTGCATAAAAAGTTGATTTGTCATGAAACCAAGCAACAACTGGATGAATAGAGAGGGGGCTGGGAATTGCAATGGTAGAGTCATCATTTGCAACTTGGAGATCAGTTGGTTCTGACCAAGACACATGCGAGGCTCAAGGGTGGTCCAGGCAGGCAAGAATACATTCTGACAGTACTCAATCACATCATCGTGCTTGTGGCTATCAATGTATTGACTCCACTTCTCTTGTTTCCAGTGGTAACCCAACTCCACCAGCCACTATTGTGCAGTCTTCAAAGAGATCATCATGGTCAGCCCATATCACCTCTGGATGGTGTGGTCCTCTAGATAATTGACAATATCCCCAGCATGAACATATTTTCCACAACTTTGAAGATGGATCTTGATCTCTGCCGCAAGTTCCTCATTCAAGATACAAGAGACCCTTAGATATGATTGCCGAACAGGTAAGGTGCGATCCTTGATGTATTGCTTTGTCCACTGACAAAGACATTGTGAAAAGGCTTCCCCTTTCCCATCTTGGTGTGCCATACAAAGAGCAGCCTTTCCCCACTGACCACCAAGAGAATTCAGCACCAAGTCCAATCCATCTGAGTCAATATCTGTGAAGCTTCCAAGAAAAAATTTCATCACCCGAAGACGTTCATCAAGGATGTGACTCACATCACATGGTTTCAATTTCTGATTATCCCTTTGCCGTAACTTTAAGAGCTGCTGAAGATCTGCTAATGCCTCTTTTGCAGCCACTACAGTTGGAGGGCACTGCAGGTTCCAGTTGTAGTCCCAAGTGACTGTGTTTCCTGCCACCTTATCTCCATTGGTGTGAGTCTGACCATTCTCGGCATTGTCATCACCTTCTGTGACCGTCTCGTCATCCATGTTTAGAATCTTTAGACTCAGATGCATGGCACTCCCAGTTCAACAGCATGCCAGTGGGTGCCAGTGAACCGTGGCAGCAGAGTCAACATCCTGATCCACTGGCAAGTCAACAGGGTCCTCAATTCCTGGTAAAGCCTTTGATGTGCTCGACATCATCATGACTTGGACATTCAAGTCATCATGACCTTGAATAGCAATGTTCTCGAAGACCTCTGATCCCTTGAAAGATTGACAAGGTATTCTTGCCACCTAGGTCCTTGGATGGCTGCAAGATCATCCTCCTCATCAAAGATCTCTTCGCATGAAATGACACAGCCCAGCAGCCTGTGGGGGTGGTTGGTTTGCAGTATAGGGTCCTGGATATCATCATTCTGATTGTTTGGGAACTGCTGAGGGGAGTGGAGATAGGACAGAGCCAGAGGTTGTGGATCACTGTGATGAAGCACTGTATCCAAGCCAAAAGAACCTGATTTTGCTCCTGGAAAAAGTATGTAACTCGAGCCTTTTTCATTGGCCATACTGATAGGGCTTAGTGCTAATGAATGGTTCCGAGTCCTTCCAGTCAAGCTGTGATGAGAATGATGTACTACATCAGGCTTTGAAATGAAATTGGAGCTTGCACAGACACACACCTAGAAGCTCGACTCCTCAGGTTGATGGTTGTGAGCCTGCCATGCCCTGGTAGGTTGCTCTGGACTTGAATGTGCAGGACTTGGACTCGTCAATGGTCTTGCCCATTTTGACTGCCGAGCCAGTGTGGCATTGTTGACCTGTGCATTGTGGCAGCGCTTCTTCCTCGTCATGCACCTGTGGCAGGAGCACTGCCAGACCAGCATGCAGTTGCCATCCTCGGCTATGGCTGCATTTCAGTCAGATTTTGATTTGTGCACTCCAGGCCTATGGAATGTATGATTCATCTAATAAGTCTCTTCGGCAGCAATGGCTGCAGTTTCTGCTTTAAGCATAATCATCAATCTCCCTGTCTCAATATTTTCCTCAAACGACTTCAGTACACTAGCTACATTCTGGATTGTTATTAAATTGTGTGTATTGTCATGCAAAGTCACCACTTGGCACGTGATGTTCGTCACTTTTTCATGACGCTTGCCTTAGATACATCGTGGAATATACCTTTGTAACTGGAACTCTCTGTGTGACCTTGTCCTGCATTTGAGTGGACACTTCGATTATCAGGAGCCTTATTGTTTAGGCTACCAGAAGTCATCTCTTTGCACTTGTCTTAAAACCTCTGATCCCTTGATCCTCAGAGGACCTTGTTGCCCTGATCCCTTGACCTTCAGGACTTCCTTTGTCTCCCTCCTCCCTTATCGTCTGTTTCAAGGATACCCTTGATCCTACCTGGACCAAGTGTAACAAAAGGTCAAAGTTTAATCTTCACGCCTACCATTGAAAGTAGAGCCCAGTAGAACGCCCACACCCCCACCCAACAGATCACCTACCCCCCCATCTAGCAGATCACCCACACCCCCAACAACTCTACCTACCATGGGAACAAAACCTGTAGACCTCAGCCTAGGAGCACCTACCGCTTTCGATGGTTCCTCAACAAAAGCATCCACCTTTATCAACATGGCCCAACTATACCTTCTGACCAATGCAGCCACCTATGACACCAAAGCAAAACAAATTGCTTATATCCTCTCTTACATGACAGAAGGATCTGTCCTCACTTGGGCATCCACATTCTGAGCCAAAATCCTCAGCTTTGCAACCCCCTCCTTCGGAACACTAGTCAACTTCATTAAAGAATTCAAACAAGCATTCGACCACCAGGACAACAAAGCAGACATCATTGCTTGGCTATCATCGACCAGGATGAACAAAGATTCCTCACTTCTCCGAATTCCAGAACAGAGCTGCTTTTAGTAGAGTAACCTCTGATGACATCCTCATTGGTTACTTCTCCATAGGACTACCCACCACTCTCATGTGTCGCATTTACTCCATGGACACCCCCCCTAGTACCACAATTACTGAATGGCCGCAGTTCACAAAGTCTCCCTGCAGGATTTTTGAAAAGAGGACCCTCTCTGATGCAAGCCCCCTCCATATCTCAAACATATGTACTTGTAGTGTTCGAAAGTCCAGTCCTAGGACTGATACAACTTGGAGCGCAACTGGACTGGACTTTATTCTTATTGCAACTGGACTTCAGTTGCAGTTGCCTCGATTCAAAATTCAAAGATTGATAAATATTTAGACTGAACCAGATGGAAATGTTGAAAAAAAAAAAACCCAGTCGCAACCAATGTACAGCCACCCCCTATCTTTCCTATAATTTTTGTGCATTTTTCCCACTATTTTTTATAATTTTCTGCTATCATCTCACATTTTTATCATAAATATAGAAGTTAAGTTGGTATCAATATGAAAATGGTTGGTGAGACATCAAATGACAATGATAATATCAATATTTAGTTGCTACATTAAGATTTATTGATGTTACATATGATACATTTTACATATACACTACACACATTACAGCAATCTTAACATGCAAGTGCCAAATGACATGCAGTTTTAAAATATTCATATCTCCGTGAGTTCTTATCCAAATTACATAATAAAAATATGGAGCGGAAGCTAAGAGTCCGGTCTAAATTTTCGAAAAGACCAGTTTTAGACTGCAACTGGACCAAAAAAGACCAAAAAGTTGGTTTTTTTCAGTCTTGGTTCGGTTTTTTCCATATAAGGAAATTCCTAGGACCGGTTGTGGTCCTGTCTTTTCCAAAAAAGGCAAAAGACTGGACTAAACCAGACTTTCAAACACTATGTACTTGTAGCTGATAAACAAATAAAATCTATCCATATCCCCCTTCAACTTGTTGTCCCTACTCATGATCTCAAAGACGTCAGCACCAATGCACTCATTGACTCAGGAGCAGACATCTCTTGTATCGACTGGCATTTTATCAATAAACATCGACTCCCAAAGGAACGACTCCTCCATCATGCCCATCCCCATCAGAAATGTCAACCAATCTTCGAACAAAAATGGCAATATCAAATTCACCTCGTCTCTTTATGTTCGCATTGCAGAAATACTCCAAAAAGTTAAATTCTACATCATGCATTGTGGAAAAGACAACATCATCTTGGGACTACCCTGGCTGCGAACTACAAATCCAGTCATTGATTGGAAGGACAAAACTCTTGCTCCCTTGCCATTAAAACCTCTTGTGATGAAACCAGAAGCCTAAATGCACTATACTCTGTTGACCATCTCCGACACTCAGCCAAACTTCATCTCCCACCCCCTACCACCAGACCTGTTCATCATATTAACATCAATCCAATTCATGATGAGAACTACCTCGATAATTGGGCTGGTCATTGATTCTCAATTCAGGCCAGTTGTCAAGTGTGGACAATGCTTCACATTTGTCACCCTAGCTTTGATCAATGCCTTTACCACATCGACCAAGTTAGCCATTCAAGCCAACCAGATCAAACCAAAGATGACCCTCCTTCTAGAGTATGCTGCCTATTCCTCCGTGTTTACCAAAGAATCTGCTGATCATCTTTCCCCCTCTCGACCCTATGACCACGAGATCAACCTTGATGAATCTTTCACCCCAAAGATAGGAAAAATCTACCCTCTTACCCCCAAAGAATGAACCACTACAGAGACATTCCTTGAGAAAAACCTCAAAGCAGGAAAAATCTGTCTGTCGAACTTCCTCCAAGCCTCTCCTTTCTTCTTTGTAAAGAAGAAAGACGGCAGGCTTCATCCCTGTCAGGACTATCAATACCTAAATGAACATACTACTTGGGATGCATACCCCCTTCCCCTTAACTCTGATCTCATCAATAAACTCAAAGGAGCGAAATCCTTCACCAAGTTTGATGTCTGATGGGGATATAACAATGTCTGAATGAAAGATGGACATCAATGGAAAGCTGCTTTCAACACTCACAAAGGACTTTTCAAACCTACAGTCATGTTCTTCGGTCTCACCAATTCCCCAGCCACTTGTCAATGGTTGATAAATGACTCTTTCAGAGACCTCATCATAGAGGGATGGCTTGTTGTCTATATGGATGACTTGCTCATTTTCTCTCCTGATGATACTGTTTATAAAGAACGAACTAAACATGTTCTTCGACGAATGATGGACCTGGACCTTCATCTAAAACTAGAGAAATGAAACTTCGCAACTCCCAAAGTGGAGTACCTTGGAATGATTGTCAAACCAGGACAGCTTGCTATAGACCCTGTTAAATTAGCAGGGATTGCTAACTGGCCCATCCCCTCCAAACTATGAGACGTCTGATCATTCTTAGGTTTTGCCAACTAAATTGTCCAGAATTTCACAGCACTAAAGAGGTGGACATTGTACAGCTTCAGTAGAATGACCACTTGGGATACACTCACTGAAACAAAGCAAGTCCTTCAACACTCTCCCAAGTTGTTGTTTAAATTCTAGCTTGGATGGTTGAGTGATATATGGATGCAAGACATCATTGTTCATGCGCTCTGATAGTCCAACTCCATTGGTTGGTTGTCTGTGTTTGTCCCCACTCTCTCCCAATATGCCCTCTCATTCTTCAGACCGTCTCCTTTGTACTCACTGCAAGTACTTGTTGTATTCTTCTTCTTTCAGTAGCAATACTGATTTATCTCAGCTTGTGCTCAAAATGGAGCACCACACAGATTTATCATTTAATCCCACTGTTCAATAGCCCACAACAACTATGTCAGAGACTTTCAAGCCAATATGAATTGCATGCTCAGCTCCAAGATGACTCACTTGATAGTCACAATGTTGTTATTATTGTTACCTGATGATCCACTTTTGTAGTAGCTGAAATTTGGAACATAGTACAATACATTGCTACATTGTGTAAAACCTTGCACCTAATTTTCATTGAATCAAGGAGAAAAACAGTTTTCAGCTAACTATGAGTCACTTTAAACCTATTAAACCTAGCAGTGATATCTTTTCTTTCTCTGGATTGTGGACACCTTTTGTTGTTCTCTTGCAAACTTTGATTACATCAGAGCTTTTGATCAAGGTAGTTATTTACTCTTTGTATTATAGATCTCAGGTGCCAGTTTCTCACTTTGTTCTACACACTGATGATCTGCCCTTCTCTCTTCCCATGCCTATTTTGTCTCCTATCTTTGATCCAAAAGTATCACCTTCCTCATGATTTTATTTGGTTATTTTATAATCTGCTTGGTTCTTTGTTGGTTTACCTTTATTATGGTGGCAAGATGCCAACACTCACTGAGGACAACTTCATGAAGACTTGAGTATATGGCATGGGGGCATTTGGTCAACTCTATATGACATTGATACAAGTCTACTTGTAGTAATATGGGCTATAATTATTCAGTATAATGAAATGAGAATTGAAACAACTATAGACTAACTATCATAGAGCAAGAAATTAAGTTAATTTCTGATGCCAGATTCTTCTTTCAGCCAAAGGAATACCAAGTGAACTGACTTCAAGCTCTATCTCCTTAAAAAAACCATATGCATTTTTCACAACTTTTTCCCTCCTTGCAAATTGATTTATATACATATAGACACCATTTCTATGGTGTTTCTTCTTCCTCAAGTCTTGTCATAGAATCATGACAGAATCAATCCTCTAGGTCTCCCCAGATACACAGCCACATAATGGCATAGCCACTCCACAGAGTCCCCTAGCTATCCCAAGCCACTCCAGCTCTTCCCTCTTTCTACATCACCAGGAATATTAACCTGACATAACCAGGCAGAGATCCTAACCAAATCCTAACAAAGCATGTCCAAGCATACTAACCAGCAACAAAGTAGGAATCCTAACCAGATACTGGGTGTTTGGGATATGCTGCTTGCTCTTTTGGAGCATTAAGCAAGGCATCTTTAACCAGAAATATGATGTTTGGGTTGCTGACATTGCAATGTCAAAGTTCCATCATGAGTGCATTGAAGTGACCTCTTTGAAGATGGATTGATGTGTAAATGAAGAAATTTGAGAAAAGAAAACATGCTTGCCAAAGCACTTATCAGCTCCTTCAAAAGCTTTTGTTTGGATGAAAACCAGGCAATAAAAGTACTGCAAGATCAGGACAAAATGAGCTCCCAGGTTTCTCCATGCAATAAGAGCAACTTGAATAAGCTTTTTCCTCTCTCACCTCCCAATCTTGGTTCATCTTATTCCTGCCTATACTGGAACATTACATCTCTCCAAGATTTTCATTCCTAGTTGTGTTTTGGCACATAGGAAGCTCATAATCATCCACATAGTATCCATTTTCCCAGAGCATTGGGAAGAACCCTTGAAGGCATTTCAGTCTCTTGGCTCGTCTTCATCTAGTGAACTAGTATTAATCTGGATAAAATTGTGGAAGGCAGCAAGGGTGGCAGGTAGTTGGGCTTGAATGTTAAGGTTGTACTTGATTGGAAGGTGGAGGATACAATACT
The DNA here is from genome assembly GCA_038092295.1 of Leccinum arenicola. NCBI lineage: Eukaryota > Fungi > Basidiomycota > Agaricomycetes > Boletales > Boletaceae > Leccinum > Leccinum arenicola. The sequence goes on from JBBPQC010000609.1 coordinate 12,423, forward strand.
GGCGCTTTCCAATGCCAAATATCTGTTCAACAACATTGTGGGCTGACACATAATACAAGTTGAACAGCTCTTCCTTGGATTTGGGTGTATAAACAGGGTGGAAAAAAAAAAGTGTAGACACACATTTGGCTTGCCTGGGACCACTCTGATAAACCTAGTACGAGATTGGCTAGGGCACAAGGTATGTGAATACATAAGTGTATGCAAAGTGGATGAACTATACCTCAGTGGACCACAAAGTGTGGAAGAAACACTGAGGGAAGAGAAGTGCAACAGATCTAGATTTTAATGAGAGATCCGGAAGCATTACATAACGTGCAAAGAGCAAAGTGCAAAGAACATGATGGAAGGATCTATGGTACATCAACACACCCCCTCACTGAGCAACCAGTCCAAGAGAAGAATGAAGGCACTCAAAAAAGTGGCACGTGGAAGAGGTTTCATGAGAATGTCAGAAATGTTAAGATGGGTAGGGACCCAAAGAAGTGTAAAAGAGCTGTCATCAACATGCTCACGAATAAAGTGGTAGCGTATGTCAATATGCTTGGTGCATTGATGAAAACGAGCAGCCGAAGAGAGCAAAACAGCTCCAGAATTATCTAGTAGGTAGACAGGAACAGGTAAAACAAAGGATAAGTCTAATTCAGCGAGAAGAGAACGTAACCACAAGCCCTCATCAGCAAATCAGTAATTTATAGACAGTGTGTCACACAAATTACCTCATATTACAGCATCAGACAGTCATACAGCTGTCATACAGTGGTCCAGAACACGGCACACAGGCACACACTATGTCACAAGTCCATAATTAGCTGACTGGGACCGACAGCCGAGCCACAGCCACATAGACTCAGCAGTAGTACAGTAGTGTAGCATTAAATCCTAATAAAGTGTAGCTTACATTTCCTAATACGCTGGACTTAGCAATTTTCGACGATGTCATGACGGCACGTGACCTTGGTTGGAACTTGGAAATGGTGCCGCTCTCTGCTCCCTCCTGCCCTAACATATCCAAACAGATGAACACGCACGCCCGACACCATCCCATCCCACAGTGTCCGTCCCTCTCCCTCTCCCACGCATACCCCAGACGTGTTGTCTTGGGGTCCAACAAGGACAACGCAATGACGAACCGTCCTCATCCCGGATTGGTGTCCCCTCCCTCTCCCTCCTTCTGGCCTCTCCCTCTCCTTCCTCCTCTCCTGCACACGTCGACAACGCGACGACAACAGACGGACAATGACCTGTCCGCGTCTCCTCTCTCCCTGTCCCTCTCCCTGGCTCACCGTACCGCGACGACGTGACGACAAGTCGTCTGTGTCCCCTCCCTCTCCCTCTCCCTGCACATGTCGACAATGCGACGACTGCCGCGATGACAACGGATGGACAGTGACCCGTCCATGTCTCCTCTCCCTCTCCCTCCCTCTCCCTCTCCTGGACGTGTCAACAACGCGACGACAATGGGATGACGACGACGAACGACGACGGCGCAACATGGTCCATTTGCGTCTCCTCCCTCTCCCTCCTCTCCCTCTCCCTCATGCACGCCAATGGCACAATGACACCGACAACGCGATGCGTTGACATGCCCACAACACGACAACGACACATCCACGCGTCTGCCAGCGACACCGCAGACCACAGTGACAATGACAACGATGACAACATGGCGACATTGCAACAGCAATGACGATGACGAAGACGACAACAGCAGGTCACAGCGGAACAACGAGGACGGGGAGGACAGCACGACGTCAGCGACACGGTGACAAGGACGACGATGTGATTGGTGGCGTCAGCAACACTGCGGTACTGCGACCATGATGACGACGACGACATGGGAGAATTGCAACAGCAACGATGACAGGTCACGACGAAACGACGAGGATGGCACGGCATCGACGACACAACGATGACACGGTGTCTGTGACAAGGATGAGGATGGCGGCAGCACGTCACGGTGAAACGACGAGGAGGAGGATGACGCACATGGACATAGTATATATATTTTTATTTACGTCCTGTACCTACATAGTTTACAAATGATATTGAGAATGTTTAAAAAAGAAAAAAGAAAAAGAAAAAGAAACCATAGAATCTTGTGGATTGTGTGGTCGCTGTGGTGCTCTACAGCGGGGGAGTACTGTACAGGATTACTGAATTAGTACAGCCTGTGGTCCTGTAAACGGGCTGTACTGTCACTGCACAGACGGGGACCCTCTTGTAATACTGTGACCACTGTGACGTGCTGTGCAGCACTGCACAGCTCCTTACCGATTTGCTGATGCTCTTGAACAATGTGAGTTGCTGCCATGTATTCAGCCTCTGTGGATGAGAGTGCTACTGTCAACTGTTTCTTGGACACATGAGAAACAAGTCCACCAGCATAAAACCGTGACGTGTAACTTGTCACGGAGCAGCGACCCAGCTCTCCGGCCCAGCTCACATCAGTGTAACCATGTAAATTGATGGCGCCATTCGTGTCACGAGTATACTATACTAGATGAAGATGTACAGTGCCAGCGAGATAACGAAGCACACATTTTGCCGCAGCAAAGTGTCAAGGATTGGGATTTGTGTTGTGTTGGGCTAAGGCATTGACGATGTAAGAGATGTCAGGGCAGGTGTTTATGAAGATATAAATTAGCTTGCCGACAATCTTCAAATACGCAGAGCGGAGGTTTGGAACATCATCGGGGAGGGGTGAGTCTGGGTTTCCCAGTGAGAATTTAGGATCAGCTGGAAGACGGATTGGGTTGCAGTTTGATAGACTGTATTTGCCGAGTAAAAAGGTGATATATTCCGACTGGTGCATCCAGATTTTATCTTGGTCCCGGTCACACTCAAACTGAATCCCGAGGTATTTGCTGATAGGTCCGAGATCTGTGATGCCGAACCATTCTGTGATCCTCTTCTTGACCATGTCGAGAAAGGGGCATGAGTTCGAGATCACCATTCTGTCATCAACATGCCAGCCTATCAGACAGCGCACATTCAGGGAACTGGTTAGAACATGAGTGCCGTAGAAGAAGAACAACGCATGGTCAGAGTTGGTGCGAAAGAAGCCTAGTTTGGTCATGATTGCGCGTACTTGCTCATACCACTCCAACACAGACTGTTTGAGACCATATATGCTGTGGAACATGAGCCAGGCCAGGCAATGCCAATCCCCGGTCTCAAATCCTTTCGGCTGATGCATGTAAATGTCCTCCCAAAGTATTCCCCAGAGAAATACACACTTGGCATCAAAAACATTGATTTTCCAGTCGTTATGGCAAGCCAGCACAACAAGTAGGTGGACTGAAGCAGGCTTGATGATGGGTGCAAACATATCTCCGTAGTCGACGCCAGGTACCTGGGAAAAACCCTGAGCTACGAGTCTGGCCTTGTAAACAGAGCCACCCTTAAGGTCTTCCTTGAACTCAAGTATCCATCTGCATCCAATCGCCTTATGACCAGGAGGTAGTTCTGCCAGAGTCACAGTGTAGACTTCCATTTCTTTGATCATCTGGAGTTCCTTTTGCATCGCCGCTAACCATAGGTCTTTGTCAGGGCATTGGACAGCTTTGTTGTATGTGGCAGGTGGAATTTTCAGATCATAGTCACGGTGGGGTCAGTCGGATTCTGGCAACGGTCACTGTGAATGGTAATATGAGCCTGTTCCTCAATCACAACATTGGCCACAACATCAGGAATGTCAGGGTTTGCCTCAATGGGAGCCAGATCGACTACGGCTTCTAGAATGGGTGTAACAGCAGGGAGGTTATCTTGAGAAGACTCTGATGCTAGTGTTTTAAGGTCTGGTCCTAAGACCAATGAAAAACCGATTTTTAACCGGACCAGACCGATAAAGGCCAGTCCTGATTGGTCTGGTCCTTCCTGGTTTTGATTTACATCAGTCTTGGTCTTTTGATTTTGAGAAAATCAAAAGACCGACCAAAAACCGGTCAGGACTGGTCTTTTGGGCGGACCGATGTTAGCCCCTATTAGGTAGTATATTGACCAATTTATCCTGATTTTCCCACATTTTTACGATTTTATTTGAGATAGTTATGATAATTTCTCAAAGTACCTTCTCCAAAATGATATATGACTCGAGATCAGCCATATCTTGGCCACATATGGGTGGATTTACATAGTTCTTGGTGGATATTAACGCCATGTGACTTGGCTACCTTCAGTACAGCCACCCCTAAGCACCGATCCCACGCTATTCTATTCTCAGAAATAGGTTTTGTCAATAGATATACTCGAGAATGACATGTAATCTTAAATCAATCATATCTCGACAATCCCTGAACCGATCTGGATGAAGAAAATATGG
>JBBPQC010000610.1:0-16733 GCA_038092295.1 Leccinum arenicola
ACACGTTTGTCAAATACCGCGAGTAAACTTTGTAATCAATCATCGAGTCGACTTTCACTTCGAGAAGAAAGGACTACAAAGGTGGACACAGCGAAGAGTCACGAAGAAATGCTCAGATTGGCATGTCACCAAGAAGGCAACGACAACTTCTTGAAACAGACTCATCTCTGCTTCCTGGACATTAGTCCGACCGATGCAATGCTCTGCAGGTCACCCGTTTGTTTTCCCACGCGCTCCCGATCATGAACGGGCACCACCACACTAATAAGAGATGGGGTCCTGTACGCTCCATATTAGCACTCGCTCCGCTTCTCTTGGCTTTGCCACTTTATTCGTTATACCACCAGTTTAGTGAGTCTGGTCGTCTCTTCCCCAAGGACAAGTGTTAACGCGTACTAGCATTACCTACCCCAAATGTCGATCCGTAAGCCAATACTACTTACTAGCATGCAACGCTGCTCACGCTCCATATAGTTATGACCCACAAACAGGAGCACCCCATCCTTCCGAAGCCACCATTCTTTCCTACGCAAGATACCTTTCTGAAGATATCGGATACCGCACTCCTGGCACGCGAGAACACGCAGAGGCGGATGCTTGGATGGTTCGCAAGGCAGAGGAGATCAAGCAACTATGTGAGCAAGTGTTGAACAAGGAAAAAGGTCGGAAGCTCGAGTGTGAGGTATGGAGGCAAGAGGGCAGTGGAAGTCACCGGTGAGCATCACCAGTGTTCCCGCTGTCCTTTCTCAATCATCCAGGTTTGACATGATGAATACGCGACTGTACAAGACCTACGTCAACCTCTCAAACATCATCCTCCGGATATCCGACGGTACCGAGCGCGGAAAATCGTCCGCAGTACTCATCAATTCACATCTCGATAGTACTCTTCCGAGTCCGGGAGCTGCTGACGATGGCATTGCCGTGGGTGTGATGCTCGAGTGTGCAAGAGTCTTGGTCGAAACCAAAGGATGGGAGCCAACTTACGCGATCATATTTCGTGCGTGCTCGCAGCCTTTGTCCTTCCCTTGAGCTCAAAGATATATACTTTCACAGTGTTCAACAACGCGGAAGAGTCTTTGCAAGACGGATCCCATCTGTTCTCAACCCAACATCCCATTGCCCCCACGTGAGTCACTCTCGGCGTGCTCTACGAATAGTTTCTGAGGCCTTTTCCAGTGTGAGGGCTGTATTGAACTTGGAAGGTACTCGCATATAGTCACCGATGCAAGCACGACAGTGTGCTGATTCCAATCTGTTAGCCGCCGGAACTACAGGCCGTGAATTGCTTTTTCAAGCCACGTCAGAGGAGATGATAGAAGCTTATTCTCATGTACCTAGGTATGTCAAGGCCAGCTCAGGACATACTAATTCTTACTCCACATGGCTTAGACCCCACGGAACCGTGTATGCGAATGAGATTTTCAGCTCTGGAATCATACTATCCGAGTATGTGACTTAGACTCGACGTCAGGTCCGTGCTGGCTAACCCAGATATCCCAACAGTACCGACTTCCGGCAATTCGAGCACTATTTGAATGTCACTGGATTAGATGTAAGTTGCCATGTCACTTCTCCGCAACGCGCGTCCGCCATTCTCAGCTGAATCTGCCCATATAGATGGCTGTAGTGGGCAACAGTTACATGTATCATATGCGGGGGGTATGTCTCTTCAAGTATTTGTCCTCGTCAATATCTAAAACACATCTCTCTAGGACCTGGTTGAAAACATTCAACCTGGCGTTGCCCAACACATGGCCGACAATTCGCTAGCACTCTTGCGTTTCCTATCCTCGGATGCGTCGCCAATCCCGCGCCTCGAGCATGGCTTCGCCCGCCCACGCACCGTCTTCTTTAGCAGCCATGGCATGCTCGCGTTGTATTCATTCACGACTGCAAAGATAATGTATACTACCCTCTTCGCGGCCTCCGTCTATCTTGTTTGGTTGACAGGGATAAAGAAAGTATGGATAGCTTTGGGAGCGGTGGTCTCAGCCTTTGTCGGGGCTTTGATTGGCGCGAACGCGGTAGCCTTTGTCATGACCAAGGTCCTCCACAAGGGCCTGAGCTGGTTCAGTGCGGAATACTTTCCGCTGTTCTTGTATGGCCCGCCAGCGATCGTAGGTATGTGGTTAAGAGTTTGTGATCCCCTCCAGGATGTTCTCTGATTGATATGGCTGGTATTTCGTTCGTTCGTTCGTTCGTAACAGGCGCCCTGATCAGCCAGCTGCCGTTCAGCAGAACTGGTTCCAAGCAGACTCTTGAGAAGCCCATGTTGGCGGCATTGTTGCTCTTCCAATCTGGTATTGCTGCCGTGGGTCAGCTCTTCAACATTGGTTCAAGCGCCGCTCTTTTCTTGGGCGCGACGGGCATGTTCGCCGCTCTCAGCGTCGACGGATTATTGACACGGAGTCGACGAATTGCGGCTGCGAAGCCCTTATCCACTCCAGATGCAACCGGTACGAACGGAGCCACAGCGGAGAAGGAGGACAAGCAAAAGCTAGAAGATGTGGCCGAGTCGGAGGTGTCGCTCTGGACGTACGCCGTCGCGATGATCATCCCGCTTTCAATGGGCACGGAGTTGTTGGTTTCGACCCTGGTCGTTTTTGTGCCTCTGGTATGTATGTTTCTTCCTTTCCCTTTCGCCCGGTCCTTTTCTGGATCGTGCTGACGCATAAGCCATATAGACAGGTCGCACCGGCGGGGACGCGCCTGCAGAATTCATCATCGCGTCCATTGTAGCCGCCATCGGCGCCTTCATATTCTCATACTGCGTGGCATTTGCGCATCGGTTTGGGCCTGTTGCACTGCGACGCGCGTTGGTCCTGGCTATATTAGCGTTGGGAGTGACCATGGCGTTCTTTTACAACAAGTCGCCGTTTGACAGCAAGCACCAGAAGAGGCTGTTTGTACTTCACATGGAAGACGTGAGTTGACTTGACTTGGTTTTTTTGGGGACTGTCAGCACTGTTGCACTTTGAGCTGGGACCTTGAGTGCCCCTCTTGACCCACCGCATATATGCTGTTACACGCTCCCGCCGTCGACTTCTTGTGTTCCGTTCGCTGATGATTTCCCCCTACCATCATTTACAGTTGGCTTCTCAGGAGCAGCATTTGCACATCGCATCCGCAGATTCTGCTCCCGGCTTTGTCGAGCTAGCCCACGACATCGCAGGCAAGTTTGGCATGGACCAAGTTCCGCCCAAGGTCATGGTCATGGACAACTACAACAACGACTGGGACACAATCTACCCGTTCTCTGCCGTGAGTGTTTTTTTGTCGTACCAATGGTTTCTCGTTGGTTGCTAACCACCGCCGTTTTCTTCGTCATAAAACTGAAAACACAACCAACGCAGTTCCTCTCACCGTACAAGATCGATCTCCCGCTCAAACATACGTACGACGCTCCCTGCTCCCCGGGGAACTGTCTGAGCGTCGTTGCTGTGAACGACACGGTCGACGAGCGAGCTGGGACGAGGACGCTTACGCTCAGGATCGATCATCCTGGCGTCATTTGGACCGGTGAGTGACATGTTGTCTTCTCTCGTTCCCTCTCTTTCCGCACGATGAACTGACATATTAACATCATCCCCGTGTTTATCGTTTGAACGATTACCCTCAAGTCATCGCATTTGATGCGCACGTGCTCGAGTGGACGCTGGACGACAATCCTCCGGACGAGCTTGCACGGCATCATATCAAGGAGGCGTCGTTTTACGGCACGGACACGTGGACGGTGTCGATGACCATCAAGCACCTGCCGGTGCATGCCAACTCCGACTCCAACGCTAACGCGGAGACGGGCCTCAAGATCGATTTCGTGGGCATCCAAGAGAAACGGATGTGGCCAGGCAAAAAGGCAGAGTCGGACGGCGGACAAGCGATGAAACTATTTGAGGATTTCGACACGTGGCTCGAGGAGAGGACGGGCGGGAGTGTGGAAGCTATGATGTTGGGGTGCGTTCGCGGCGAGACGGTGGTCTAGACTGTTGAGGAGCAATCCTACTTCTTTGTCTATTGCGCGAGGAAAGGAGACGTTGTCGAAAAAGAAACTAAGCGGGATGGGCACGCGCAGGGCGGAAGAGCATGCCGCGCGTTTGTTGCAAGTATAGATCATCAATAGAATCAAATGAATATCTCGAGGCCTCCGAAGGGCGCGTTTTGCAACGAAGTTGCTCAAATCTTCGGAACGAAGCTTCCCTCGGTAGTCCCGAGTCCAGAACTTGGACGTTTGAATATTGATTACCATGGTCGTGTTAATTGTCTCTAGTATCCAGGACTCCGACAACCAGAAGAGCCTATCAAATGGAACTTCCCTTCGATCATGGCGTTAGATATAAGATATCATGATAATCGAAAAAATTACAAGCTCAACTCCTGATTGTTGGTTCCGGAAGCTTCGAGTGCACTGGTTATTTGGTCTACCAGAACCGCTCAGTTAAGCTGGGAGGTCGGGTGACACCTGCGATACTATTAATGATGTAGGATATGATTTGTTTCGACGAGAGAGTGCAACTCACAAAGTTTCCGTGTTAGGCTGGCACTGTGTTGGTTTCGGTCTGTACAACCGTAGCTGAGGTGAAAGTGGTACACAATACTATTGGTACATGAATAGATTCTGCATACGCCTATGATGCGGTTTGCACGTAACTCTCAGCTTCCAGAGCGCCAAAAGGAGATAGAAGATGACTGAGCAGAACAGCGTTGGATCCATCACGCGCCAAGACTTGGATATCTTCTTCATCCATCTCTAACTTGTCAAAGTGTTCAGCAACACCGGACATATGAGCTACCCGAGCGCACGTTGCGTGAGGAGCAAGTAAAACGGGCTCGGGTGGCGGTGCATTCTCAAATTGTGAAGTGAATTCGACAAACATAGGAGCACCAACAACGTGGGGTCTAGGACGCTGGAAGTTGCGGCGAATGTAATCCTCATATCCGTGTTTTGATACACAGATACTGTAGCGGCCGGGCTGCAAAGGAGGTGAGTCCGTGGCTGATAACGTCCCCGAATAACACACCGTCTCAGTATGTTCAAACCACAGATTCAAGACATGAAAGTTATTGTGGAGATTATACTCCAACGAGAGTAGGTTCCATACTTCGTGAACGCCTCCAGACCGCCTGAATGCCTCAGTGAGATGTGAGACTCCAAAGGCCTCTAGCATGGCCATAGCGGTAGCGGGATATTCAGTCTGCATAACGGGTGAGCGTAGGATGGTGGCAGAGTGATAGGACCACACCTTGTTCGCAATCCGGTCCCTTCAGGGTCGATTCCGTGCATCGTAAATTCGTTCAAAATATGAGCTGTTTCAATTACGGCGTCTACGGTGCCGCTGCCTTCTTGGAATGCCTGATCTAACAGGCCTGGACAATGCTTGACCGAATTCTCATCGAAGATACCTGTGATCATGCATCGGAAGCCATCCCGTGCCAAGGCCTGATTGAACATCAAACAAGGCAGAAAAAGGATGGTGCAAGATATACGTACCTTCTGTCTGGAACTCGTGTGACGCTGATGAGTAGGCTCCAGTGTGTCTCTGATCATATCCTCCAACGTATCAAAGGAAGGGCGCGAAGGGTGAGAAGAGGGTGGCTGGTACCGGGCGGTAGAAGTTCGAACTTGTGCATCTGAGTGTTATAAGACATAGAAAGCAACTCGGTTAACGCACATAATCGGATGAATTTCTCGCGCAAAAGTTCGCCGAGACAGTAAACGACGTCGCGGTCATTGGCCCCCTTTTCAGTGGGTGGCGACGTCATCCACTTGGTGAGTGTGGAACAGGGTAAATCGCCTAAGATATGCGACTGATTGTGGAACTCGAGGAACATAAATCCGACGACTCTGGCAGACATAAGATGCTGCGTGTTCTGACTCTTCTCAGCTTCCCTTTCCGCTCGCTGAATGATGGTGTAAGCGCTGGTCCTATTATGCTCATCAGGGTGTCCGCTGAAGTCCGCTTCGGGGAGGGGACGTTGGGTGACGTCCGTCGCCATCGTTGTTCAGAATCTTAGAAGTGTGGCGTTGGGTTGGAAGCCTAGTTAGGGGCAGATATGAAACGCAAACCCATGGGAACCTATTACTATAGGAAGCCACGCGGGTGCACACGCTGTGCAGTGCCGGTGCATAATATAATAGATGGAAGTGTTTTACGATGATAAGTCTAGGTGACAAGTACGGCCTGCCTTCATGTCACATGAGAGATGCGAGTCGGATGAGTGAGGCCGCATTTAAACCCCAAGTCCACAGCGAGGCAGAGATGGTAAAGGAACTAATTCTTGGAACTGCATATACCAAGATCCAAAGAAGCCAGGTGTCGGTCCCGGTCCCTGTGGTTGAGACGGGTGTGCAACCGAGATCATGGTCAGGACTTCACATCACGAAGGGTAATGTGCTGTCCCTAGGCGCAGCGCCCGCAATTCATGTCACGGACTGTGTGGGGTCGTAGAACTCTTGGCGTTTGACACTGCTTGCCGAGTTTGCATTTCCGCCTATCGTTGTCGTTCCTCGGCTCATCCCATGAAGTAAGACAGAGAGCGAGAAGCTAAAGCTCTGACGTTCGAGGACCAGGAAGCTGCGGTTATGAGATGCACCAGACGATGAAGGAGGAGCGACGCGACAATGCAACCCCGAGTTTATTTAACCGACCAGATTTGTCCATCAAGAGTGAGATGAACTGCCTCCTCGAATATCGAAATGGGCTTCTCGTTGTCTACCATCTCACCGAGGTGTACGAAGCGACAAGATGATGAGAGAGTTTGTCGTCCATGACCAGGAGTGAGCGAAAGGTTCATGAGCTTCGAATTTTGAGTGAAAAAAGTCCACCGGCGTTGCATATGTGTACACAGAGATTCTTGTAAGGATATATGGAGTTGAGATAAGTTCGCGAGGAGTGAACTTTTTACTAGATCAGTGCTTGGGGTATGTCATGGATGGTCTGTTCGACCACCTGGCGAATCAGTAGAATCACAACAACCCTGTATCTCAGTACAAAATCAGCCTGTTGTGTCGTCTGTGCGACATGAAAGAGAACGACCCACTCTGAACCTGCCTGTGAGTCGAGCGAAGTCTCCATACTCGAAAGCATCATCTGAGATGCGTCAAATGCATCTCTATAACGCCCCAAGGCCATACAATGTCGCATGTTTCCTTTTATATCCTTTGTAGTTCGACGGGTCGCGTTGAGTGATCTGATTGTATAGTCAATAGTGACATTTCCGGATGTATCCTTCAAAAAGCCTCCTCGTGCCTGAACCATTTGAATATGGACATTTGTCGGGTAAAACGAGTGCCTTTGAGGAGAATTATAATGTGGCGTCATGGCTCCTCGAATTCATTTCTGAGTCACCACACTTTTCCAGTGTTTCGGTACAATGTTGTCGAAAATCTGGAGAGATCCTCAAATTAGCTTCAAGTCGCGCATAGAATTACTCGCCGAGTTCCCACGGCCATCTCTCATCGAGAGTGGATGTCTCTTCTGACAGCTCGTTTAACATTTTTCGGAGATATTCGATCGCCTCCGTAAGACGAACTTCCTCTCTGAGAACATTGCAGACTAGCTGATTAACACAAAATATTGAATCATTGAACTAAATGAAACGTACCTTGTCTGTGGCTTCCAATGTCTCGCCTGCGGAGAAATGAACCAGCGTCATTCTCGTTCATCTTGTTAGTACAGATTCCGGAGGCGAGGCAGTGAGCAAGAAGACAGTGGAGTAAGCTGAAAGTGCTTCGTCATGCGAATTGGAACTTGCGACCTCATCTCCGATCTCCTGGAGCCTTGATATACATCGATGCGTGAATTCGAATGGTAAGGATTGAATATACTGTCATAGGACAAGATGCACGAGCTCACCTTTCAGGCAATCGATGATTAGCTTGTTATGCCCCAGACCCTCAGTCATCAAATGCTATACGACCGTCTGTGTACAATATTTCGCATTAGTGTTTGTTGTCATATTCCCGGAGGGCACATTGGCATGCGGTGGATTAGTTACCGAGTTCCTGGACGGATAGCTCGAGCTCGTTGGTTGTTCGTGCAGTGGGCGCTAAAAATACATCTCGGAATTGAGCGCATCGAACAACAGGTTGATACGTCGCCCCAGGTCATTGGCAATCCATTTTTGTTGAGGCTACATCCGTGCGTCCCGTCAGTCCAAAACAAAAACAAAATTGATGAAGAAAAGTGCCTACAGGAACCGTCTGCTTCAAATGTACCCACTGTTTCGTCAACACGTTGTAGACGTGTGCAGTGCCTTGCTTGGCTGCGGTGGAGGTGGCAAGGGCCGCTGACTGAGGGTTGTATCCCTGGGGTAGTGGTACTGTCAACTCTGCAAGCTCGATGGTTGTGGACGGAAGCGGAGGACCAGGCGCAGGTGGTGACTGCGTCGCGAGTCAGAGAGTCGTCAATGGAGATGATCCGAAACGTACATAAGCTGTTTTCGGACCGCCGTAGCACTTGCCAATAAGCCAGGCGTCGACAGCAAAGAAGCCCTCAGCGAAGGCGACGTGTACTGTGCCATGCTTGCCTGCGAGGGAGGTAGCATGGGTCCCCGACCGAGGAGGATAGGACCAAGCGTAGGTGATGACTGCGTCGCGAGTCAGAGAGGTGTCAATGGAGATGATTCGATACGTACCTCCGCTCTTTTCGGACCGCAGCTCTTGCATATAGGCCGGGCGCTGACAGCGAAGCAGGCCTCAACGAAGGCGACACGCGTTGTGCTCTGCTTGGCTGCGAGGGAGTTGGCAAGGGCCGCCGACTCAGGATTGCATCCCTGCGGCGGTGCCGGTGCTGTCGACTCAGCAAGCTCGATGGTCGTGGAGAACGGGAGTGGAGGAATGCATAGGTGATGACTGCGTCGCGAGTCAGAGAGTCGTCCGTCGAGATGATTGAAAACGTACCTCAGCTCTTCCAGGACCGTAGCACTTGCAAATAGGCCAGGCGTCGACAGCGAAACAGGCCTGTACCAAGGCGACATGTGCTGTGCCCTGCTTGGCTGCGGGGGAGGTGGCAAGGGCCGCCGACTGAGATTGCATCCTTGTGGTGGTGGTGTTGTTGACTGTGCACACGCGATGGTCGCGGAAGAGGAACTTGGAGGACGAGGGCCGCCGACTGAGGGTTGTATCCCTGATGTGGTGGTGCTGTCGACTCTGCACGCTCGGTGGTCGTAGAGAACGGGAGCGGAGCAATGCGTAGGTGGTGACTGCGTCGCGAGTCAGAGGGTCGTCAGTCGAGAGGATTCCAAACGTACCTCAGCTTTCTTCGCACCGTAGCTCTTGTGTATAAGAAAGGCGTCGAGGGCGAAACAGCCCTCAACGAAGGCGAAGCGTGCTATGCCCTGCTTGCCTTTGCAGCTCTGCGGTGGTGGTGGTGGTGGTGGTGGTGGTGGTGGTGATGTCGAGTCTGCACACTCGATAGCTGTGGAGGATGGGAGCGGAGGACCACGCGTACTAGGCAGTGACTGCGTCGCGAGTCAGAGAGTTGTCAGTGGAGATGATTCAAAACGTACCTCAGATCAATTAAAACCGCAACTCTTGCATAGAAGCCAGGCGCCGAAAGCGAAACAGCCCTCAATGAAGGCGACGTGTACTAAGCCCTGCTTGCTTGCGTGGCAGGTGGCAAGGGCCGCCGACAGAGGGTTATATCCCTGGGTGGTGGTGCTGTCGACTATGTACACTCGATCGTTGTGAAGGAGGGATTTAAGAAGAGGACGGGCGTGAAGGACCAGGCGTAGATGGTGACTGCGTTCCGAGTCAGAAAGTCGTCAGTGTAGCTGATTCAAAACCTACATCAGCTGTTTTCGGACCGTAGCACAGACAAATGAGCCCGGCGTCGACAGCGAAGCAGGCCTCCACCAAGGCGACATGTACTGTGCCCTGCTTGGCTGTGGGGGAGGTGGCGAGGCCCGCCGACTAAGGCAGATGGGAGCGGAGGACCAGGCGTAGGTGGTGACTGCGTCGCAAGTAAGAGAGTGGTCCGTCGAGATGATTCAAAACGTACCTCAGCTGTTGTCAGACCGTAGCAAATTGCAGATAAACCGGACATCGACAGCGAAACAACCCTAAACGAAGGCGACGTGTGCTATGCCCTGCTTGTCTTCGTGGGAGGTGGCAAGGGCCGCCGACTGAGGGTTGCATCCCTGCGGTGGTGGTGGTGATGGTGATGTCGACTCTGCACACTCGATAGCCATGGAGGACGGGAGCGGAGGACCAGGCGTAGATAGTGACTGCGTCGCGAGTCAGCGAGTTATCAGTGGACATGATGTAAAACGTACCTCAGATCACTTAGAACCATAGCTCTTGCATAGAAGCCTGGCCCCGAAAGCGAACTAACCCTGGACGAAGGCGAGATATGCTATGCCCTGCTCGGCTGCGGGAGAGGTGGCAAGCGCCGCCGACTGCGGGTTGCATCCTTGCGGTGGTGGTGCTGTCGACTCTGCACGCTCGATGTGGTACCGTCGACTTTGCAAACTCGATGGTCGTGGTGGACGGAAGCGGAGGACCAGGAGTAAGTGATCACTGCGTCGCGAGTCAGAAAGTCATCAGTGGACATAATTCAAAACATACCTCAGCTTTCTTCGAACCGTGGCACTTAAAATAAGCCGGGCGTCGACAGCGAAACAGGCCTGAACCAACGCGACGTTTGCAGTGCCCTGCTTGGCTGCGGGAGAGGTGGGAAGGGCCGCCCACTGTGGGTTGCATGGTGGTGCTGTCGACTCTTCACGCTCGATGGTCGTGGAGGAGGAACTTGCAAAGAGGACGGAAACGGAGGACCAAACTTAGGTAGTGACTCTGTCGCGAGTCAGAGAGTCGTCGGTCGAGATGATTCAAAACGTACCTTAGCTTGCTTCGAACCGTAGTTTATCTGTATAAGTCAGGCGTCGACAATGAAACAGGCCTCTACAAAAGCGACATGTGCTGTGCCCTGTTTTGCTTCAGGGAAGGTGGCAAGGACCGCCGACTGAGGGTTGCATCCCTGCGGCGGTTGTGGTGCTGTCAAATCTGCACGCTCTATGGTCGTGAAGGACAGGAGCGGAGGACCATGCGTAGGTGGTGACATGGTTCAAATCAAAACGTGCCTCAGAACCGTAGCTCTTGAATAGAAGGCACTGGGCGCCGACAGCGAAGCGGGCCTTAACGGAGGCGACGTGTGCAGTGCCTTGCTTGTCCACGAGGGAGGTGGTAATGATTGACGAGAAAGGGTTGTATCCCTGTTATTGTTGTTGTGGTGGTGGTGGTGGTGGTGTGATGTCGACTCTGCACACTCGATAGCCGTGGAGGACGGGAGCGGCGGACCAGGCGTAGGTGGTGACTGCGTCGCGAGTCAGAGTGTCGTCAGCGGAGATGATTCGATACGTACGTCAGATCTCTTCGAACCGTAGCTCTTCCATACTAGATACAGACCTCAAAGAGGGTGGGATGTTCTCTGCCCTACTTCGCTACCGGGGAGATGCTAAGAGACACCGAGTGAGGGTTGCATCCCTGTGGTGATGGTGGTGGTGGTGGTGGTGATGTCGACTTTGCACACTCGATAGCCGTGGAGGACGGGAGCGGCGGACCAGGCGTAGGTGGTGGCTACGTCGCGAGCCAGAGTGTCGTCAGCGGAGATGATTCGATACGTACGTCAGATCTCTTCGAACCGTAGCTCTTCCATAGATACAGACCTCAAAGAGGGTGGGATGTTCTCTGCCCTGCTTCGCTACCGGGGAGATGCCAAGAGACGCCGAGTGAGGGTTGCATCCCTGTGGTGATGGTGGTGGTGGTGGTGATGTCGACTTTGCACACTCGATAGCCGTGGAGGACGGGAGCGGCGGACCAGGCGTAGGTGGTGGCTACGTCGCGAGTCAGAGTGTCGTCAGCAGAGATGATTCGATACGTACGTCAGATCTCTTCGAACCGTAGCTCTTCCATAGATACAGACCTCAAAGAGGGTGGGATGTTCTCTGCCCTGCTTCGCTACCGGGGAGATGCCAAGAGCCGCCGACTGAGGGTTGCATCCCTGTGGTGGTGGTGGTGGTGATGTCGACTCTGCACAGTCGATAGCCATGGGAGATGGGAGCGGCGGACCAGGCGTAGGTGGTGGCTGCGTCGCGAGTCAGAGTGTCGTCAGCAGAGATGATTCGATACGTACGTCAGATCTCTTCGAACCGTAGCTCTTCCATAGATACAGACCTCTAAGAGGGTGGGATGTTCTCTGCCCTGCTTCGCTACCGGGGAGATGCCAAGAGTCGCCGACTGAGGGTTGCATCCCTGTGGTGGTGGTGGTGGTGGTGGTGGTGGTGATGTCGACTCTGCACAGTCGATAGCCGTGGGGGATGGGAGCGGCGGACCAGGCATAGGTGGTGACTGCGTCGCGAGTCAGAGTGTCGTCAGCAGAGATGATTCGATACGTACGTCAGATCTCTTCGAACCGTAGCTCTTCCATAGATACAGACCTCAAAGATGGTGGGATGTTCTCTGCCCTGCTTCGCTACCGGGGAGATGCCAAGAGCCGCCGACTGAGGGTTGCATCCCTGTGGTGGTGGTGGTGGTGGTGGTGGTGGTGGTGATGTTGACTCTGCACAGTCGATAGCCGTGGGGGATGGGAGCGGCGGACCAGGCGTAGGTGGTGACTGCGTCGCGAGTCAGAGTGTCGTCAGCGGAGATGATTCGATACGTACGTCAGATCTCTTCGAACCGTAGCTTTTCCATAGATACAGACCTCTAAGAGGGTGGGATGTTCTCTGCCCTGCTTCGCTACCGGGGAGATGCTAAGAGCCGCCGACTGAGGGTTGCCATCCCTGTGGTGGTGGTGGTGGTGGTGGTGGTGGTGGTGGTGGTGATGTCGACTCTGCACAGTCGATAGCCGTGGGGGATGGGAGCGGCGGACCAGGCATAGGTGGTAACTGCGTCGCGAGTCAGAGTGTCGTCAGCGGAGATAATTCAATACATACGTCAGATCTCTTCGAACCGTAGCTCCTGCATATTAGCCAAGCGTCGACAGCGAAACAGTTCTCAAAGAAGGCGACGTCTGCTGTGCCCTGCTTGCCCTTGTGGTGCTTTCCACTCTGCACGCTCGATGGTTGTAAAGGACGGGAGCGGAGGACCATGCGTAGGTGGTCACTGCGTCGCGAGTCAGAGACTCGTCAGTGGAGATGATGCAACACGTACCTGAGATCGTACTGTTCCCCGCTTGCCTGCGGGGAAGGTGGCAAGGGCCGCGGACTGAGGGTTGCATCCCTGCGGTGGTGGTACCGTTGACTGTGCACGCTCGATAGCTGTGGAGGAGGGACTTGAGAGAAGAGGACGGGGCGGAGGACCAGGCATACGTAGTGACTGCGTCGCGCGTCAGAGCTTTGTCAGTGGAGATGATTCAATACGCACGTCAGATCTCTTCGAACCGTAGCTCTTGCATGTGAGCAAAGCGCTGAAAGCGGAACAGCCCTCAACGAAGGCGCGATGTGCTGTGCCCTGATTGTGTGCGGGAGAGGTGGCACGTCCGTGAATACTTGGGGCTTCCCCGAAAGGCGCATCCACGATCTCCAGAGAGCGCAAAGATCCCGTTCCTCATTGACAACTGCAACTCGAAGATCTCCTCAGACAAGCTCCTCGACCCGGACATCAAGCACTATGCTAACTTCGACGAGTTCTTCTATCGCCAGCTCATTCAAAACGTACATCTGATCTCTTCGAACCGTAGCTCTTGCGTGTGAGCAAAGCGCCGACAGCGAAACAGGCCTCAACGAAGGCGAGATCTGCTGTGCCCTGCTCGGGTGCGGCAAGGTGTGAGTGGCATCCTGGCGGTGGCGGTGCTGTCGACTCTGCACGCTCGATGGTTGTGGAGGAACTTGATAAGAGGACGGAAGCGGAGGACCAGGCACAGGTAGTGACTCTGTCGCGAGTCGGTGAGTCGTCACTCGAAATTATTCAAAACGTACCTCAGCTCTTCTCGTGCATAGTTTCGTCTGTGTATAGTGCCTCGATGGTCTTGGTTGATCGATCAACTGATCCTTGAGATGCTGCATGCAAGCGGTGGAGTTCCGTATCCGATTCGTCGAGGTGAGTGATCTTGCGATCTAACAACTTAGATTGCTAACTGAGTGAGGTGGAAGTCAGAGAGAGCGCACCTATGATTTCATTCTGTTTACGACGGGACTTGCGTACTTCGACAGAACATGTAGTAACTGGACTGTGCCTTCGAGATCGTCTTTTTCGCTCTTCAAGGACCGGATTTTCCGCTCCCAGTGTTCCTTTGCAAAGCCCAAACCAATAAGGACGCAATCTTACACAAGCAGCGTTACTCGCCTTATAGCTTTACGGTACCGGAAGGATGTCGCAAAAATTCCGCAACATGATTCCTTGTTTTCCAGTGATCGCATTTGTGTAGCTTGACGAGATGGTCAATAACCTCATGTCGTGGGAGTGGTGGATGAAGCTTGAAGGCCCGATTTGTAGGGATGCCGTTGTGTCTTAGTGTCACAGAGTGAGAGCGACGCATGAGCCGAGACTGCGATCCATTGTGTAGTCGCATGGCTGTGCGATACATCTTGCCAGTCTGTCGTTGCTGTGAATGGGACATTCCCCGAGTGTCTTCCTGGTGTACAAGTCTAGATAACGAATGTTGCCGTCTTTCAAGTTGGAACAAGGCAAAGAGGCGGTTAGAGTCGCTTGCGCAGGCCAGGGATTCGTCGTACCCTCATTTGGAAAGTCTACGAAGAGGCCGCCATCACGCCTCTCCTAGATCCAAACAGAGTCGAGGACATCCACGATATCATGATGGACATGACTCGGATGGGACTGAGGGTACGATTGGCACGAGAAATAGTGTTATTACCACGCCGACTCAATTGGCACGGTGCTGAGTAATCCTTCAAATTATGAGGTCGGAGTCCATTAATCATTCTCCACGTGGCAGTGGCAACAAGGCACTGGGCTGCACATTGATCGTGGGTAATCATGAAGTCATCTACGAGGGGCTGCCTCGCAGCTCTGTAACAATCTAGGGCAAAGTCGGGTACTCGTGCATTTTATGGCGATTAGCGGCATGAATGAATGAGTATAACGAGTATGGAATGCGAAAAGAACGACTAGTAAGCTAGTGAGCCAGAGCTGCGAGGCAGCGAGTCGGGCTCCTAAGGGACAGCGAAGTGGACAAGATACGCGCCACTTGGCTCCTCACGCACAGACTAAATCCTGTGCGCGGCTCAGCGCTCATGCCTCGCCTTGCCCAGGCCACCACACTCGATCCACTTGCCATGTGACTACCAGGTCACTAATCTACCAACTCGTGTTTCCGTCTGGATTCCAATCTCTGTTACGCTCCATTCAAAAACACGACGATCAGGTGAACATGAGCGTGGTTACTTACTTGAGTTGTAGGCATGATATGTCTCTCGGGAAATCTCGCATCTGCTGTGAACTCGGCTCTCAAGATCTCAAGGTGCAACCGATACAATCACGCAAGCCCACACGATGCGATCTGCCAGTGTAGAATCATGAACTCTGATTTGGGGAGGGGGGAAATGATCAGATTATCTCGTGGCACCTCATAGTATTTGTACTTGAATCCCATTGGAAACGCGAGTTCGGTCATTATTAACGGCCACCGCGGACCAACACGCGATGATGCTCGTCTTCGCAAGCGTGCGGTCGATGATGTCCGTCTAGCGTTGTTGGCGTTCCTTGCAGGCTGCTTGTGGCTCCTTGGCCCAAGCGAGGCTCCCGCTCATTTTTAGCGACGCACGCCTTACGGGCACTCGTGCTTCCCCGAGTCGTGCGGGGTCGTGGTCGACCAGTTTTTGCAACGAGTCAGTGTTCAAAGAGGGGGACAAAAGAAGAAGAAAGGACACGAACCAGCGTCAGCTCTGACTTCGTGGATCCATCGATCCTCGTCCTCCCCACTCTTCCCGCCACGTCCCCAACGGGCGACCCACTGCTGTCGCTCCTCGTCCCACACTATCTGTTCGCGCCGTTTGTTTTAAATGCCTTTTGGAATGCCTTTGGTGGCGGCGAAGCGTTCCCAGTTTGTTGATGTTTTGGGTTTGTCCGGCGTGAGGGCGGTCGTCGGTGAGGGAATCTGCGCTACGGGGCCATCGGTGAGGATTTGATCGAGAGGACGTAGAGTGTGGTTACGAGGGTTTGGATACCGTCGCGGGCGGTGGATCGGAGGTAGTTTTCGAGGTCAGCGCTTAAGACGACGAGGGTGGAGCGGGCTTCTCATGTGCGACATCTTTTGCCGATGAGGAAGACGTCGACGGCCGCTGCGTCTTCGGAGACGCAACCCGCGGTGGTGGCGAAGTCGCGCGCGGCTGAGGGGAACAGACCGTATCGACGCATTGGCGCGGGGAGAAGCAGGCCCTCGCGGAGGCGTCGTCGGTGATACGCTCGGAAACTGCTTCGCAACATCAGACTGAGGCAGGGACCCGGGATTCGTGATGACCGCCGAAGTCCACGACGTGAACGAGTTGTCGAGCTTGAGTGCCTGAGACGTATCCACCCCTCCGAACGCCTCTTTGAATGAGATGCTACCCATAATGACTTGTTTCGCCTCTGCCTTCTCAGTTTGAGGAACATTCGGTTGGGCGGCCGAGGGACCCAATGAAAAAGCGTCATCAAACGGAACCCGTGCTTGTGCAGGCGGTGCCTTTGGAGCGCCCGTTGAACCATCATTCACGGGCGACGCGAATATATCTGGCGTCTTGTCCGCAGCCGCCACCACGTTTTGAATGGTCGCCGTCTTGCCGTTCGTGGTAGG
>JBBPQC010000611.1:0-16731 GCA_038092295.1 Leccinum arenicola
TATAGAGAGGGGAATGTATAGAATGGAGGGAATCCAACCAGAACAAGACTGGCTTGTTCAGTTGTTGCATTCAAGTATTTATACTACTGACAAGGGTGCACAGACCAGCTTAGGACAGGTCTGGATAAGCTATGCTAACTAATATAGTAATAGGTAAACTAGTGTTATGAAGATAAAGATACAGGATGTGATGTTGAAAACAAAGAGAAAGGGGCATTCCAACCATACCTAGAGGGGCAGGGAAAATATTAATTGATTAATTCACATGTAGTGCAACAGAAAAAAAAAAAATGTTGTGCAGCCCACTGTAAAGCATGGGAAAGCATTGCCTTACAAGTTAAGTCACCCATAAGTCTAATTCAAAGTCCAATAAGTCCCCCTTCCCTCCAGGTATGGACAGATTGCCGAGAAAGGAGAAAGGAGTAAGGTTGAAAGAGGTCATGTGATGGCTGACTAAGCAGGTCACATGACTGAATGTAGTGTACTAAGAAAATGAAGAAATATAACAGTCTCCTCCACAGTTGTAGTTTTTTGGATGTCAATTGTATCGATGTCTATTGCATTGGGGTTCTAGTATTTGTGTGAGTCGGGATTCCACAAGCTCTTAGCTTTGAAGGCTTCATAAAATAAATATAAATATAAACTATTCTATTCTAGTGGAGCACCTATGGATTGTCAAGGACTAGTGGAGGGAGTTCTGCCTGGCAAAATTAGCACAGAAGAGTTCACAATTCAAGTTGCAACACAATCACAATCACAACGCAGGTAACTACTCTCACTCAAATGTGAACTACTGATCACCAAAGTGAATGTTGTAAGTGCTACTTTGAAACACAGTTGAGATTCAAGTTGTAGTCTCAAGCTGTTAAGGTCAGGCAACCGCTATATGGATATTTACAGCCTACATGGTGGGTCAATGAAACAAGGTGAAGACAAAGATGTTGTTGCATGTACCCGAGACTGGTAGTGTGAGAAACAAGAGAATTAGTCTTGTTCTACTAATGAAGGCAACCTATGACACTATACAGTGTCTGGCACACCAAGTCTGAGTTACTAAAGACAAGCTTACAGAAGTAGTGCTTTAAAGTCTGGTCCAAAACTGATCAGGACTGGCTCGATTGATCCGGTTTTTCCTGGTTTTGATTTACATCAGTCTTGGCTTGGTCTTTTGAATTTCTCAAAATCAAAAGACTAACCAAAATCCAGTCAGGACCTAGTATATTGACTGATTTATCCTGATTTTCCCACTTTTTTTAGGATTTTATTTGACATAGTTATGACAATTTCGCAAAACACCTTTTCAAAAATGACATATCACTCAGAATCAGCCATCTCTCAGCTGCATATGGACCGAATTACATATTTCATGGTGATATTGAAGCCACATGTCTCGGCTATTTTCGGTACAGCCACCCCTGAGCGCTGAACTCATGCTATTCTATGCTCCAAAATAGGTTTTCTAAGTAGATGTACTCAAGAATGACATGCATTCTTAAATTGGTCATATCTCAATGGCCCCTGAACTGCTTTAAATGAAAGAAATATGAGCTGGAAGCTGGGATTCTGTAGTCTTTTTCACACCCCTGAGGATGGGTTAAAAACTGCAACTGAACTGGCAAAAGACTGAAAAAGACCAATAAAGACAGGAGTTGCTCATGTTTGGCGGTTTTGGGCCAATGATGAGGACCCCAGGATTTGTCCTATGTGTGCTCTCATCAGACTCTCAATGTTGTATCCCAAAAATCATCACATGGGCCCACTTTTTCTCTAGATCAATAACTATGAAGCAGTCACAGATAAGCCAATGGTCAGTCATTTTTTTATTTCACTTGGTCATTCAATGATGTGATATCAATGCCAGACTACTTATATGATCACCTGTTCCCTGTTCCTTGATCTTCAGAGCCTTGGCTATAAGTCATGGGCATTGTATGGTACTCACTCCTTTTGTACTAGGCCCTAGTGGATGTCAACACTGACTTCATGACCAGTGCTGGTCACCAGGTATGGTTGCATCATGGAAGGGCTGGTCTCAGGTGGAAGCAACCACTATATTCCGCTACTACTACTCCCCAAACGACAACCATGAATATATGGTTGACTATGACTGCAATGATGGCAAACACCCTTGCTTCTAGTAGTAGAGTTCCCTTTCATCACATTCCACACATATATACTGAATAGCAGACTTAAAAAGCTGCCAATGTATTTTGTCCAATATATGTCAGTGAACAACATGCATTTGATGTATTGTGAGCAAGTAAGAATTTGATTTCAAGTCAAGTTAGTCATTTGAATCCATCAATTGATCTTCTCCATTCTTGTGGCTCTCTAAATCTCCCATCTATTCATTGTTCCCCAGCATGCTTGCCATTCCAAGTTAATTTCAAGGAGGCAGCTTACTCGAAACTCGAAAGGACTCAAGGAGGCTGTACATATGTGCTGTGATCCATATCTCATGCAAAACACCCCACCTAGTACATGAGCGACTGGTCCAAGGAAATTAAATAGGCAAAGCTTCCTTGTTCAGAAACAGACTCAAGCCCAGGCTCCATCCCATCCTAGTGCTGGAGGGTTTGTTTGTATTTGGTACAATTGGAACTCAACCTAACTTTGTTCTCTCAAACCCTCTAGCCCTTCAAGTCGTCATTCTATTACTGCACTCAGGCAAGGCTACCTATTTTTGTAAATACATACTTTAATGTATATGTACTGGACTCTAAACTACGAAAATAAAAAACCATGCATGGCTCGAAATTTTCACACAGATTGAAAAAAAATGCGCTGGATTGTTTGTGCAGATCTTCCACCATAGATATCCAGTGTCAGGTAATGAACCTTGTTGACAAGTTGTGCCAGCCACTGCTGGAGGGTTTGAGGGAACAAAGTTAGGCTGAGTTCCAATTGTACCAAACACAAACAAATCCTCCAGCACTAGAATGGGAAGGAGCCTGGCTCAAGCTCCACAAGTTGCAGTAGTACTAGTACTAGCGTGCGTCATCGTTGATTATGTAATGTGTACCCGACCCAGTGCAATCCGAGCAATCTGTGTGTGACCTGAGCAAGCTTATTTCCTATTAAGCAACAATGTTTGTATTTATTTAGAATCTGCTCACGAACACAGTCACTATGCACGAGCACCTTGCCAGCAAGGTAATTTATCTCTGGGGCAGAGGTCATGAGGTGGACTGGAGGCTGCAATGTGGAGTGGGATGAGACAGGCTGTGGTACCTGGTCCTCATGATAAACAGATGGCACCACTGAGGATGCCTTCTGCAGCATCAGCATGGGAGCAAAGTCAGAATGAATTGATCACCAACGTCATTGTAGTTGAACTGGTCGTCATCTGTGAATAACGTGGGTGGAAGCTCGACCTGTGCCTCATGATGATATGTTTCGAACGGGAACAGGAACGAACTTATATGTTGCTG
Organism: Leccinum arenicola; assembly: GCA_038092295.1. NCBI lineage: Eukaryota > Fungi > Basidiomycota > Agaricomycetes > Boletales > Boletaceae > Leccinum > Leccinum arenicola. The sequence continues at coordinate 3,432 of JBBPQC010000611.1, forward strand.
TTGACTTACTGTAGGTACAAGTTCTTTCTAGTGTACATGGAATGTCAGGACAGTGGACTCATATCACATCCTGGACCCCAGAAAGAGGGAAAACCTCACATGAACGACGACGAACATAATGATGTGTTATTCACAAGGTCGTACATATTGTGATTGCACTTATCTACATGCAGTGTTATTCGTTTCACAGTTATCGTGGTCATCCAAAATATAAGTGAAATGGGGACATATTGGCATGTACACGTGCACTTCAAAGCTGTGTTGTTCTTGGATTCTGCCTCGGCAATCCTTCAGTACTTCAGTGACGTCACGGGCTGTTCATGACTGCGTCGTACAGCTCATACATAGAAAACGACCTCATGAGCACATTCTTTTCGTACATGAGGTCGAGTCTATCATAACTTCAGTGACAATGACCAACTGCACTGAAGAAGAAAAGAAAAAGTACACCCAGATCATACCCAGCAACTCAAAACCTCCAAAGAGGAAGCCTGCATAGCCTTTTAAATTCACTTCATCGGGATTCACACTACAAGTTCAAGGCAGTGAGCGGTCAAGTAAACAATATGATTTGATCTGGAAATAGGCATCATGGGGCACAGACATGGGAGCCCCAGCCTGAGAGATCCGTTGTCAAGGTTACTCACAGGTAAGGAATGACCGAGGAGGAGACCATGCTACAGAGCATGTTGGCTGCAGTTCTGCCAGTGATACCCACCGTCTTTGAATAAAGCTTCGCAAACGAGACCTCGGAAAATATGACAAAGGCCACTTAGGCTGGACCACTGTTCATTTTTCAGTGAGGGTAAATGAACATCAACAGCCACACTGCGTAAGAAAATGCAAAATCACATGGTGATTTGGTACACAAAGCTGAAGATCAACATCTAGAAATACGCAGAGGCTGGCTTCATCTACGGCATGAATCTGTTTCAAAAAGTGACCTACAAATACAGAGGCGGCCCACTTTGCGCTATCGTGCACGCATTGCCTATTCAAGTGAATCTGATCAGGAACGAGATGACAGTGCAGGCAAACATGCCATAGTTGAAGATGAAACAACGGCCATAGCAATTCACAGTGTGAAAGTTCACAAGATTTCCAACTACCTGTATAGGTCATGAGGAAACAATTATATAGAGTATGTCACTGAACTTACCCTGATGGCAGTCATTCCCAGACCAAGGTTGAAAGTGTTCTTCGTGGCAAACCCGGCAAGTTCAAAAAAGTATGTAGTAGTACTAGCCTATGTACTATAACCCAATACAAAGATCACACCTAACAATATTATCTGATCACTCAAATAGACATACGGTCCCGGTATTGCTCACCTGTACATTGTTGAAGCATGAACACCATCATGGAAATGACCGTACGCCTGAGATTTTCACCTGTAACATGGCTTGAAGGTCATTGCACACGTTACAAATTATAGATTTGGTACAACTTATACTTATGACCCTATAAGGGTATATCGGAATTTAGTTTTTTGTGTGATGTGACACTTGAATCTCTTTTCCTTGAAACTCCATGCAAAATTCACTCACAAGTATATATTGATCATTTTTTTGGTTTATTTTCACCCGCTGCTATCGTTTGCTCTCCACTCATATCCTCTAAAGATCTGAAGTATCTTACTCCAAGGACCATTGCACATGCTTCAGCACACATTCGCTTTTGAGCGGGCTCTTGTGACACCGCATTCCTTTGCCACAGTCTTGATACCAGTCTTCAGACTCAATCGATACTATGGATGACAAAACTTATCACGGTCCAGGTATGTAAATTCTAGGATTTGACCAGGATGAAATGATGAACAGGTCGTATTCAGGCCCGAATGTACATCATACTCGCAGACATGTCATTGGAGGAAGGAGACCATGAGCAGGCTGCGGAATGGCTGAGATGCACAAGAGAACCTGTTGTCCCTCAAGATTGTCCTGAACTGATCGTTGTCTTGCTTGTAAGTTGCTTACTCTAGCTCCGTCTTCAACCTGACCCACAGTATTTGAAAGATCTATGGATGGAACTTTGATGGCCTTTGTATGGAGATAAAGCAGCACACTCAGCAATGCATGAACATGTTAGAAGACATTGGTGATGTAGCGATGCGGTCTAAGAATGCAAAAGAGGCCATTTCACGCTACTCCGCTGCATTGTCTTTGAATCCTTTGAATCCTGCGCATCTTTTAGTCAAATGAAGTATGGTTTGCACAACAATGATGTTGTGGGACGATGTATTGAAAGATGCTGATGACGTATGACATTTCTACCTTTCTCATGTGACGACACTGAGTTTTAACCACTCAGGCAATTGAGGCAGATCCCCAGGGTCCCTGGGGATATGGAAGAAGGCATGCCGCACTACATGCTTTGGAACGCTATGATGATGCGGCTGATATGATGAACAAATGATTTCTCTCGAGCGTCACTGCGGAGAAGGAGGAGATGCAGCATTATGTTTGAGGAGCTGATGCTCACTTGGGCAAGGCAGCAGTCCTTGGCTGAATGTATCACTACTATTAATGTATCAGCAGTACTACCATGACAGGTGAGGGGAATCATCAGTGATGTATCAGACTCCCTAAGAGACACTAGCACAGTGATGTATCATTAGCATAACATAGAGGACTCCTTAAGTGACACTAGCATGTGTGATGTATTACTACTATTAATGTATTAGCACTACCATGACAGGTGAGGAGAATCATCAGTGATGTATCAGACTCCCTAAGAGATACTAGCACAATGATGTACAATACTATTGGTGCTAGTACCAGCATTTGATATATGATTTCAACTGCTACTGGTGCGTTTGTTGTTGCACTGTCACGTCGTATGTAGTCGTCGCGTCCACGTTGTCATCAGTTAGCTTATTGAGCGAGGGAAGGAGGATGAGATGGAGGATGAGATGGACTCATCGTTGTCTCGTCGTCGTCGTGTCCTTGTCCACACTGTCATCACATCATCGCGCTGGATTGTCTATGCAAGCGAAGGAGGAGGGTGAGAGTGAGAGTGAGAGTGAGGACGAGGACAAGATGAACTACTCACCATCATGTCTCGTTGTCATCTCATTGTTGTCCATGCCGTCGCGTTGGATGAAGTTAGAGGGGAATGCCCGGATGCGAGCGCACGAACGAGTGTTGACGCGTTGACGCATCATGGCATTAATGTGATGAGACGCCGTTGTGTCCTCACGGACCGCCGGGACCGGTGACCAGTCGTTGTCGCGCTGAAGTCGTAACATTGAACAACAAAGCTTTTAAATTTGGTACTGAATTTTCAGAATTCTCACGCACTAAGTAACCTCAGCAGTCGGTCATCGATCGACGACACGAGTCACACGACCACAACGCCATGACCACGACTCAATAACCCATGAAAACAACCCATCAGCACCAATGTCTCAGATGACGATGTAGCAACACGACTTTGCCACAGCAGGGACACAAGCCTGAGGGCAAGACGAGGGACTCGGAGGACGAAGACGGACAATGATGTGCGTTCCTGCCCCCCCACTTAGTACTCACTAACTCCTCTCTCCCCAGCGTACCCCCACATTGCCAGGACATGACTACAGCGCATACACCCACCCCGCGACGTGGCGACAACGTCAATGAATGCAGCGTGACGACAATGCCAACGTGACGAGGATGTGCTGCTGACTGATGGGCAAACGATGGCATGATCGACGTACATGCCTCCCTCCCTCTCCCTTTCCCTCTCCCACCCTTTGTTGCACGACGCAACGACAACGACATGACGGTCCCATCTACGCTCGGGCCCGTGACTCCCTCTCCCTCTCCTGTACACACGCCGTTTCAGGGACGACATGCCTACCCGCCTTTGCCTTTGCCCTCGCCCCTCCTGTCACTTGCCAATCCACGATGACAATGCCAACCGCTTCGAACAGCTCAAGTTATTGCTCTGCCTGCCTGATCAATCGGAGGGACGACTCTGACGACGGCGCAATGGCATGCCAGCATGCCTCTCCCCCCTTCCCAGGCTGGACGCAACGATGACGGGGCACAACGACGACAAAGCACCATGTCGCCGGCGGGGTACCATCAGGGCGATTGATCGATCGCGCCAAGCTATTGCGATTGCGCCATACGTTGCTGGCGCGTGGGCTATAGTTCCGTTGTGACAGAACATATTGTACTACATTGTACTTAGACTAATTTGTCTACTTTTACCATCTTGGTCGTGACTTGGCAGTTCCTTTTACTAATTGTTCACTTTTGGCACTTTTTCTTGGCGGGACAAGTGTGCCAAGTGCAGATAAGGCCGTGAACGAATTACTGATAAGTTGGAGGGTTACGCCAACTATCTAGAGCTCAACGTATGGACCTCGTCCGTCATCACCAAGACCGAATGGAACGACAACCTGAAAACATGGACGGTTGAAATAAACAGAGGTGGAAAGACTCGCATTCTCAAGGTCAAGCACATCATGTTTGCGACCGGGTTCGCTGGTCGTCCAAAGGTACCAGATATCCCCAACAAGGTGAATACTGCTGGCCTGTGACACTACCTCAGAGTTTAAATTTCCTTCCAGGAAAAGTTCAAAGGAGAAGCAATTCACTGGAAAAAAGGCAGTTGTCATCGGTGCTTGTACTTCTGGTATGATAATACATGATAGCAAACCCGAGAGCATCTTGGCTGATACAGATTATAGCTCTCGATATTGCTCAGGACTTCCACAACCATGGAGTCGACATCACATTGTAAGCTCGCGTCAAAGTTCAACCGTGTTCCAGGATGTGTCCGCATTGACATCACATTCCCATAGGTACCAACGTTCGTCTACATGTGTCATCTCGGTTCAAGCTATCGAGGAGTTGCTTTCTCGTGCGTCCTTTCATCCTGTCCTGTAAATACCCCTTGTTTACGGGCCTTGATTCGAAAGCTTTTTCCAATGAGACTGTTCCGACCTAGGTCACAGATGTCTTCAACAACTCTTTTCCGTATTTTGTGATGAGACGTCTTCACCAACGCATTACATCCTTTTTTGCGCAGACAATTGACAAGTGAGTACGAATCTCCCCCATCAATTTTTAGATTCATTCCGACGACTTCCTCGCTCCCGAATATAGAGAGCTGTTGGATGGTCTTTCCAAAGCTGGGTTCAAGACTAATTCTGGTCTATACGGGGCAGGTGTATTCCCCCTTCTGTTCTTGCGTGCAGGAGGATACTACTTTGGTAAGTCTCTCAAACTTGGACATGGCGGTCGATGCCGTGCAGCTCAGATTCGCTTTGAATAGATGTCGGTACGAGCGCACATATCATCAATGGTAGCATCAAGCTCAAGAGCTGAAGCGCCATCGAGCGCTACACCGAGAAGGGGCTCAAGTTTGAAGACGGGACGGAGCTTGAAGCAGATGTCGTGATCTTTTCCACCAGGTAGGCTGCCTCTACGCTGTTTTCTGCAATGTTATGCGGTCCTCGATGTTGAATCTGACGCATGCATCCTACTGTTTTCTATCGAAGATACGGAGGCGCGCGCGATCACTTGAACGATGTTTGTAGCCCGCAGGACGCCAACCAGGTGAGCGAGGTGTGGGGGCTCACCGAAGAAGGGGAGGTGAACAGTGTCTGGAGGGACTGCGGACACGGAAACTTGTGGTTCGGTATCGGTACGTCCGTCTCCGCGTGGCATCCGCTCTCGCAGGTTCAAGGTTTGAAAATTTGACGTATCATCCCCGGCAATACAATAAAAAGGCAACTTAGCGATGTCGCGTTTCCACAGTCGCCACCTCGCGTTGCGTAAGTGCATTTGTGTTGCTGAACTGGGTTATGTCATCACTGAGCTGGATTGTAGAAATCAAGGCTATCGAAGCTGGCATTTTGAAGAGGTCCGAGGTCAAGTTTTGAGAGAACAACAGACTACCCCGTGCACGAAAATGCCCGATGATTGTACTCATAGAGTTCGCAAATTTCGAATCAGGACTCAGGGAATGCTCTGGGGAAGAAGACCAAGCATGCATGTTAAAAGCTTGGAGAAATATGACATTTTTTGCATGGTATTGTACAATATTTTTTCAGTGGTATGCTTCTCCTGCACGCTGGCGGGCGACGACGGATGTATCCATGTGAGACACCGCATGACGCCTCTCCGAACACCTCGCATCACCTCCAGGACGAAGAACACGATGCAGTGCATCCCATAGACAATGAACTGCAGGCTGACCAGCATGCCAGCGACGAATGACATGACGAGCACCGCAGTCGGCCATGCCGTCCACGTGACCAACAACAGAAAAACCATGAGCACGACCGCGGACGTGAACATACAAAATGCTGGTATCCGTGCCGAGATGCAGAAGAAGACATATTTGCTGTAGACATCCAGGGCCATTCTCTGCGAACGAGAGCAAAGAATAGACCATGAGTGCACATCAATCCAGGAAGAGAGCGCTTACTTGAAATTTGGCCGGGGTGACGTTGCAATAAGCCAGTAAGAACCAGGCGTCGATTGCGAGACCGATTCCGGAGGCGATGCGGCTGCCGATGGCTATGGCTCCCTGGGCGAACCGGCCAACAGTAAACACGGAGGCCGACGAGAATCCGAACACGCCGGCCTCCAACCTGGAAGAAAATTACTGGGTCAATATATGGCTCGTCTTGTACCCAAATCAATTTCATACCCAGCCAAAGCTACGAACTATCTCAGACTCGGAACCAACTGAACAAAATCCTCCGGATATGTCAGCTAACATGCTTACCGATCCGCCGACAAACCTCCACTCCGAACACAACTTATTGAGGACACGCTCATAGTCTGAATCCACTCTGGCTTCTCTGAGCTCGTGGTAAGGCGAGAACGCATCCACGATGGAGTCAATGGTCGAGGCTCTGGAATCAACGATGATGGCCTCCGTGTACGTCGGCAGCATCGAGGCAGCAAGCCATAATCGACGACCAGAACTCTCGACAATATCAGAATCTTCCTCTTCTTCGTCTGTAAATTGAGCGATGATGATCGGTTCGTTATTCTGACGCGTGTAAACGGATCCCATTCATCCTCGGATCGTGTATAATCGGAATCGGACCAGTAACCGGTGTGCACTTTAGGCTCTGGATTGTGCACTGCTTCTGGCCATACAAAGCTCGGGGCCTCACTGGATGTCGAAGGCGGCGAACTGGAGTATTCTGACGCAACACGAGTGAGCCAGATAGGTATACCTAACCCCAAGCAATATCTTACCTTGATCCTCAGAGTCTTTGCTCATAATGTCCGACTTCGTGTCATCTTCAACGCATATTGTTCGTGCCTTAGATGTCTGAGGCAAATTGAGCTTCGCGACGAGAAGAACCGGGGAAAATTGGCTCCGCCACCCTTTTGCCGCGAGACGGAGTTCAGTTTGATCTCTACACCTTTTCCCATGACGACATCAGACGGGACGGGTTCTGGACACTCGTTCAGTAAAGTAACCAACTTTTTTGCCTGCACTGCTGCTGAACCTGGAGACGTGTCAATTCTTGCAGCGTACAACACGCGTTCGCCATGAGACTCTTCTTTTTTATCTTCTTCTTGCTTGGCGCCTGGTGGTACACGCATATGTCTATTCGCGAGGACGCATGGATGTCCAGGCTGGTGTTATTGATCAAAAAAGAAGAATCCATGGTTAAGAATCTGTGCAGTCCACGGACGACAATCAGGGATACGCTCACGCTCACAATTGAAAGCAGTGCTTCAAGTTCGGGTTCTGTCCGTCGCAACCGAGGTTCAGTTCGTGGCATTGATGATCGTCAATGGTCACTGTTACTATTGGCCGCCAGGACCGTCCTGCTAGTAATTGATGTAGCCCATGAGCGCCAACAACTGAAGGGGGTCATTGTGTCATTCGCTGCGTCAGAGCATCCTTGGTTTATCGCATACCAGTAAATGTCCAAGGTCTAATTTCTGTCAGAGATACGGATACATGTAGTGACGTGGATGGTCGAAACGTACTTGCTTTCTGCAGAATGTATTCCGGACATTTGAGTGGTCGGACAGCAACAACTTGAAAGTAAGTCGGAGAAGATCTAAGTCCGACTCGGAGCCGTATGTACTGCCACATAAAAAGATGGGCTAAAGAAAACAACTTGAAAGCGGCCTTACGTTGGCCTAGGCTGCACGGGGTTTCCCACCCGAAGCTGCCAGTGGCTAAACCTTCGATTTGCGCTCGCCTCGCTCCTCGCGTATACATACTGCGCCGACTCGGACCTGCAACATGGCAGCAAAGCACGTACGTTGTTTCTTTCTCCCGACGAGTATTCAGACTGACAGCCTGAGATAGCTGGATAAATCCTACCGTTCATCCCACTACTGCTTCCATTACATCCAATACCGCAGATCCATGTGTCACATTTTACAGCTGTCAATGGCAAAACTCATGTCAATCATCGTGATTTCTTTTCTTCGCCGGACAAAAAGGGGAACACTGCCTGACGTGTCTAGAGTCGTTTCGGGGTCAGTAACGACGGGCTGTGTGTAGAGAAGAATGATGCAGATCCACAACTGCGCCTTACCGTCCCCGCCGTCAGACCCCGAGTCAACTTGGAGAGACATCGAGTCTGGCCCGGGAGGGCATTGGTGGCGCAGCGCCATCTCGAACAGCGACCTTGGATCAGCATGGTTCACACCAGCCACAATCCATGGATATTACAGGATGTTTACTTAGCATTCACCTTTTCGAATGTCTAGAAGCGCCAAAAGAACAACGCTGACCTGGACGTGCCTTGAATTCTTACCGTTGTTGCTCGTTTTGCTCCGCAACCAGCTTTCGTAGTATCTTCCGCGTGAACCCAGCATCCCACAAGTTCCGAGCGAGATCAGATGGCGTGATCGTGATACCATGCTCGACACCACCTAGACACGTACAAGCTTCGTCAAGGAGAAGGTGAGGTCTCGAGTGCTATCGAGGCAGCTCTTGAGCAACCGGACACATTCGACAAAAGGGGAAGGTGGTCCGCTAACGGCACCTTGATAAGTTCGCAGATCTGTCACCGGCATCGGTAGCTATGAGGGTGCAAATGCACTTTCATTCGGCGCGCAACTTTCTCGGACTGGCGCACAACTTTCTCGAGCGGGCGCGCAACTTTTCAAGGGTGGGCGTGCAACTCTCTCGGGGGTCAAGGGGCCAGCACAGATTTCCTTTTTTTGTCCGCGAAGAATGAAAATTACATGATTGACATAAGTGCTTCCACAGATTACAACCCGACTTTCCCATAAAAGCTGAGCACGGTGCATAGTGTTCACGTTCGTCCCTCGTTCGAATGAGATTCTTGACACACGAGGAACGCGGAACGATAGAGCATGAGAACGGTTTTGGACCGCTTTATGATGGTAAGCAATGTTAATGAGGAATTACCCCACAAGGGCTTCACGATAACCCTCACCTTGCGAGTCCGCTCGTGAATTCCTCCTTGACATTGATGTCGTTGCCAATTTCGTCACGGGCCTTCGTGAAACGCACAGTGGCGAGCATTGTCACGACGGCCGCCCAGACGTTCTGATCCGCCACATGCCTTCCCGGACAGATGCGACTGCAACATCATTTAGTACCTACTCTGGCGAAAGTAAATGTGTACCTTACTGGCCAAAACCGAAGCCATGATGTGCCTTACCTTCCACGAGCATTCCGGCAGGTGTGAGATAGCGTTCGGGGATAAAGGCCATTGGATCATCAAACTGCTTCTCATTACGTCCTATTGCCCTGCGATAGTCTCAGCTTCAACCGTCAGCCACTATGACGGGATGCATACCATAGATTGGTGAGTACGATGGCACCTGTGACCTTGTCATGATATGACATGTCGTCGATAATCTGTTTAGCTCACCTTTGGGAATGTACATGCCCTTGTATACATCACTCATCGCTGTCATATGCGGAAGTGCTACAAAGATAATTTGACCCAACAAGTGCCTCGGGACCGAATCACTTACCCGTGGGTACCACAGGTCGCCAACGGAACATCTCGAGATATACAGCTTCAATATACGGAAGATTCGGCCTGTCGCCAAAGTCTGGCGGGCGGTCCGTACCGACGACCCGATAAATCTCCTCCTGAGCCTTAGCTTGCACCTCGGGATGGAGCACCATAGCGAGAAGAAATACACGCAGGGTCGAATCGCTCTAAAAGAATGTTATGCCAAACCTATCGTAAATACATAGTTCAACCACTTACGGTTTCAGCACCACCTGTATGATCTTAATCCTCGTTTAGCCAAAGGAAACGTGAATCACATACCTAGGAAAGCAGAGGCTGCAACAGCTTTAATTCCATCTTCATCCACTTTGCCATTTTCTGTCTCAAGTAAGTCATGAACGAGCGACTTCCTTGCCATCCCAACAGCCTACAAAGGTAGCAATTATCGTATAGCACGTACCAAAACGAATAGGATAAAAATAGTGGTTACCATGTTGTCTTTGACATAATCGACAGGGCTGTTTAAGACTTCCTTCGCAAGTGCTCGGCACTCCGCTGCTCGCTTCTTGTATCCTCCCCCCGGAAACCAGGATGGAATATGTGCCACTGATCATTTCGTCGTATAAACACCAGAGCTCAACACAACGGATGAGGACGTACAAAATGGGAAGGCGATCAACAAGGCAGCCCGTTCGGGAGTTAGTGCAGCCAAGATCAAACTAAGAAAATGTTCAATCTTTCGTAAGATAACCAGGGGTGTACGGGGTTGAGAGCCAAGGTGTTGCCAATCAAGGGGAGGCCAGGTCACGGTGGTCCAGGAGGTAGCGGTAGTCGAAGTCGGAGTCGGTCACGGTGTTGCTGCCATACATAAAGAACAAACTCAGATCCACTTGTAGTCAAGGCTAGAACTGTCATAACTTAGGCAGGCCCATCCGCCAGTGGACGGGTGCTGCTTTTAAGTAGGCTGCCGAATTCATCGATTGGCACAGAATGACCCAAGGGCTAACTTGAAGGGACGTCGTAACGTATCAGTAAGTCTGAATATGACGTTGAATGTCTCACTTGCCAGATGCGCATTATTCGCCGGTGCGTCCGACTTGAGCTCTTCAAGGAAGTGTCTCACGTTTACACTTCGTTCCCAAAATGGTTGTGGTGACTAAGTTTCCTCTCAGAAGGACTAATCTAAATGGAGGTTTCTTGGGCAGCCTTCTGTCTCGGCTCTGGGCATGCAGTTGTCTTACAATACTCCTTCTCAGCGCCGCAGTGATACTAGAAAGCACGGCCGCACTTCGTCGGCAAATACCTTGTTTACAGTGGTTCAGTTTTACAGTAAGTCATTTCACTCGTCAATCACTGGCATCGCCACGAACGATCACAGAAATCGGCTAGAAAACTTGCAAAGTCAGAGTCAATATCATTCTCGTTGGCGATTCCATCAATTTCCACCAAACCGTTGGCAGCAAGCCTCTGTATTGGCAATTAGATCCCTTGTAAGCAACAGCGGACGACCTCCTCGGACGTTCACTATACGAGCGATTCGAGACAGTTGTTGGTTTAAAACAACAGCAGTGGAGTAACAGAAAGCACGTGTCTCACCTGCCAAATCCAAAAGTGTGACCAGCCATCCCCTCTGCTAACATTCCGGTAGGTGTGAGATGGCGTTCGGGAATGAAGGCCATCGGATCATCGAATTGTTTCTCATCGTGTCCCATCGCCCTGCGCTGGCTCACCGTCAATTGTTGGTCAACAAGATGAGACGCGTACCAGATGTTGGTGAGTACGATGGCACCTGTAATCTTCGTGTCATGACATGTCGCGTCGTTGACAACTTGAACACGTTTAACTCACCTTTGGGAATGTACATGCCTTCGTGTACATCACTCTTCATAGTCATACGTGGAAGAGCTGCAGAGGCGGTTCGATCCAAACTAGCATATCTCAACTAGCTCACGCACCGCTAGGTACGACCGGTCGCCAACGGTACGTCTCCAGATATATTGCCTCCACATAAGGTAGATCCGGCCTGTCGCCAAAATCCGGGAAACGTTCAGTACCGATGACCCAATCAATCTCTTCTTGAGCCTTGGCTTGCACTTCGGGATGGAGCACCATGGCAAGGATAAATACTCGCAATGTCGCATCAGTCTGAAAGACTGTCAGATCAAATTAATCATACTGGGTTTTGGTTCCCCACAGTTTCAGCGCCGCCTACGAGATTATCATGAGCCCTCGCCGAAATCAAGATGAGTGTGCACACATACCTAGGAAGGTAGTTGCCGCTATGGCTTTGATAGAATCTTCGCTCACTGCAGCGTTTTCTGCCTCTAGTAAGTGGCGAACGAGTGATTGTTCTGCTGATCCAGCGGCCTAGTAGGCTGACCTTTAGTAAAGGCATGCTTGAGTTCGGAGGATGATAATCACCATGCTCCTCTTGACGTATTCGACAGGCTTGTTCAATACATCTACAGCAAGTGCACGACATTCCGTAGCTCGTTGCTGGTATTTTCCCCCAGGGAGCCAAGAGGGAATATGCGCCACTAATCACATCAATATCAATATAATAATCAACATCGAAGCAGAGTGGATGTACAGAAAGGAAATGCGATTAACACAGCAGACCACTCAGGTGTCAGCACCTTTACGAACAGACCAATAAGTTGTTCGACCTTTGTCACGAAAGGGTCGTCCTTGGGTGCAACTTCGTATCCATACGTCGCAGCCATAATAGTCGCTGCTGCATAACTGAGCGTGTGCCGTCAGAGTGGCGCCGTCGCACAAAGACATCGGAAACGTACGTCTTGGTATGTTTTTCATAATCATTTGGCGATTCGAGCAAGTTCTGGGCAAGCTGGCTGGCCTTGCTGATCGCTACCAGCCAATACTGACGTGCCGTATCCTTATCGAGAACAATATTGAACCATTTCCGATGGAGCCTCCACGTGTCACCGTACGGAAGAAGGCCCGAGTTAAAGTCCATTCCAAACCTAGGTGCGCATGGTCTCCTCCTCGGTCTGCAACGATATAAATAATTTTGACTTACATTTCGTTTGCTGGTATGTAAGGTCTGCCGGAGTATATGGTTGATCGTAGGTTAAACAAGTCATGTGCGACTTTTACGCTATTGATGACGATGAAGTCCATGCCAAGTAGGTTAACATACACTATGCCACCTGAAAGAACGTCCCTCAGTGAGAATGACCTCGCATTCACCGAAAAGGTTCGGTCTAACTTACCATATCTCTTCCCCCACTGCTCGTACGATAACCAAGGGTGAACAGCATTGATATTGAGGGTATTACCAACTAAGGGAAGGCCAGTCGGCCCGGGAGGCAAGGGAAGTCCATTTCTGACTCGGTGCTTCTTCCATATGTGGAGGGAGAATGC
>JBBPQC010000612.1:0-16730 GCA_038092295.1 Leccinum arenicola
CTTTGAAAGCCAAATTAAGCCTCCCTTCCCGGGGAGCACGCTCTTTCGAGGTCGTGGCTTCGGTTGTGTCATCTGGTAGGATACTACTTCGAGATGGCGAGGAATCGAGGGAAACATCACTATCTAATATATTGAAACGATTGAAAGAGGAAAGAGAAGAAGAAGAAGAAACAGAATGTGTACTAGCACTATCTAGGCGTCGAGTACGGTAGTCCAAAAGTAAACCATTTTTTTGTTTTATAGGAGAGGGAGATCTCATACCCGATATGGTCTCCCTTACTCTTTTCCCTGAGTTACATCGAGATCATGAAAATAGGCTTGCGCCACTTCCAAGTCCATTCCTTGTATGGCTTTTTCCCAATTGGGTGTTCGTGGGGTTTGTTGGTTTGTTGGTGCAGTTCCTTCTGCGGCCCGCACGTTCCTGGGTTTATACTTTGGACATTCCTTTCTATGTCTGCCTCTAGAAAATCCGCAATCCTTACACCGTGTGGACGCCTTCTTGCATTCTTTTGCTCGGTGTCCATCTTCTCTGCAATTGTAACACCCGAGGTTTGTTTTTCAAACTTCAAGGGCATCCACGTCCATGGCATTCGGATCTCGGTGGCGATGGTTTCCATGATTTCGGGAGCTTTTGGATTCAAATGCTTCGATGGTGTTGGCGTAGCATTGTATGGTGTCTACATAATCCATTACGGTATATTGCCGTTCGTCAGCAAGGAAGATGGCTTTGATGATGTCCTGTCGTATGTTTTGTTCCAGCAGTGCCATGCCCATGGCATCGTCACATTGAGCTTGATCATAGAGCCCTAACCAATAGGTCAAGAAGACTTGCGTCCTTCAAGTCATCCTTTCCTTGCTTCTTGCCCATCAGCTTTCTTGTGGCAAGATCCTTTTCATTTCCAATCTGGAAGCGAGATCGGAGTTGCTCTTCCAGATCTTTGGCAGAGGGGAAGTGTTGTCCTTGACTGTACTTTTTTATCTCATTACGTGCCCAGGATCCTGCTCCATTCGAATCCTTTTCCTTGGTTGATCTGATCCTGGTGAGAATTGCCAGGGTCGATTCTTTGGTGGTCGGGAAGCAGTCGTCGTTGCACGCGAGGTACGTACTCATCTTGCACCACCATTCATCGAAGTGGGCATAAGAACCATCAAAGTTTCCGGAGTTGGGCACGACATCTACGCGTTTCGAAACTTTTGGTGGGGCTCGGCCCAGGGCTGCGGTCTCGGCAGCTACAGCGCTGGTTTCGGTGGCTGCCGCTGCCTGGGACGCTGCGAGGGCGTTCTGAGTGGTGGTGGTGAGGAGGGCAGTGAGCTGGGTTAATTGGGCTCGGAGGTTGTTGATCTCGTCTTGGACATTCATCGTTGCAAGGGATTTCGTATTCTACGTGACCAACGTAGTAGTTCCAAAAGGGGTTGACTTCGATGGATTCGATATCGAGTTCTCCTACAAGGGAGCGGAGGCAATTGTATTTCAGTTCAAGGGGCCACTCTCCTATGAATTCAAGTTCATATCCGTAACCGGTGGTGTCGTAATCGTTTGGATCTTCCTCTTTGATAGGAAGGCATGGGATCGGGGAGTATTCTCGCACCGCGAGGGTTTGGGTTTCGAGGGAGAAAATGATGGGCGATGTTCTAAATGGGCCACGCGTTGATGACCTGTTGATTTGTGAAATTGGCGGAAACTTCCTCGTTTATCTCCTGGAGTAAGGCGATTCCTGCTTGGGAAAGTTGGGGAGTCCAAGTATTGGTGGTGTAGAAGGTATCGGGTTCTTCTTCCCACTCGCCGTTATCGGTTTTTAGGGTTTTGACTTCCCACGGATCAGGTTCGGCGGGACGATGGTAATCAGGGGAGAGGAAGCTGAGCTTGAATTCTTTCCCAGCAAGGCTTAGTTCGAGATGATAACCTTCTTCTTGGTTCGATAGATGGTAGAAGAGGTATGCGAGAATTGTGAAGCAATAGAGGAAGGTAAAGGTACCGAGGCAAAGAATAAGGGTACCAATCATATAATGAGGAGGATCTCACTAAGAGTCACGTCACTCGACCTGTAAAGAAAAAACTTCTTCGGCAAGGGTTGTGTCATGAGCACAACTTTCTGGTGGAGGAACCGGGGAGTGCATGCAGGCGATATCTGTTGCCTGTCAAGCGGATGGGTAGGTATTACCCGCAGATCGTTTAGGTTATATCACGCGCAACCTCAATAACAATTACACTCGTTCGAAAGCGTGTGCTGACCCACTATGCACAGGGTAGGGATTGATACTATTGGAAGCGACTAGCCGTGTCCTCTCGAATGAGGTCAAAGCACTAGCAAAGCGAACTTCCTTGTGGGATGTACGGTCCCGCAATACAATTTGTAGATCAAGGGTTCGTAATCCCCTGGACGGTAACCTGGTCAAGAGTTCTCTTTATCCTCTGATGTGAGGGGTCTCCCTTATGTCTGGGATCCGACAATGATGAAGCGGTTTAGACGAAAAGTTTTTTGTCACGTGTACCGGTGATGGGTGAGGTGGGATAGTAGAAGTAGTCTTGTTCTTATGAAGGCAACCTAGATCCAACAAGGACTATGGCACCTCAAAAAGCACTAAGACAAAATGGAAGGGGAATGTGTAGGATGGAGGGAATCCAACCAGAACAAGACTGGCTTGTTCGGTTGCTGCATTCAAGTATTTATACTATTTACATGTGCGCACAGACCAGCTTAGGGCTGGCCTGGATAAGCGGTGCTAACTATTGTGGTAAGTGTCTAACAGGTGCTACCAGGATAAGTCATGTGACCTGTGGCTGTGCAAGTCACGTGACTCGGAAAAGTGAAAAGTGAGAAATGGAAGGTGAAGTATGTGAGTGGTCACGTGATGCTGACTAAGCAGGTCACGTGACTTCGAAAAGTGGAAAATGAAGAGATTTGTAACAGACGCCCTCTCTAGAAGAGAAGATCACATGATCGGCATTGAGAACGACAACAAACAAATGACGTTCATACCGGAATCTTGCATACGATCTCTAGAAGAAATCACCCTCTTCGACAAAATAAAATCCACACACTCTGGTTGCACATCTCCAGACAGGTCGATCCTCCATGAAGGATTATATTATTATAGCGATAAACTTTGGGTTCCAAGAGAACTCTGCCGTGACGTGATGACACAATTCCACAATCATCTGATCTTCGGACACAAAGGCGCCGAGAAGACGCAAGATTTCCTCATGAGATACTACTCTTGAGGAGCCAAGAAAGACATACAGGAATATTGTAAAGCCTGTGAGCACTGTGCATGCATGAAACCCACCAACCTTCCGCCAGCTGGAAAACTGCAACCTCTAGAAGTTCCTGAAGGACCCTGGAAGAATGTGTCAGCCGACTTCATTACTGGCTTCCCCACATCCCACGGTTTTGACAGTGTGTTAGTAGTGGTGGATCGCTTCTCGAAAGAAGTCGCATTCATACCAACCACGAAAACCATTACGTCCAAAGGAACAGCTGAACTTCTCTATCAAGATTACGTATGGAAGCATCATGGACTTCCTGATTCCCTCGTTTCTGACCGTGGACCCCAATTTGCCAGCCAAATGATGGTAGATCTGCTCAAACTCCTAAAAATAGAAAAGAAGATGTCCACGGCATATCATCCCCAAACAGATGGCCAAACGGAGTGCGTTAATCGAGAACTCAATCAGTACCTCCACCTCTTCTCTGCAGAAAAGCAAGATAAATGGGTCGAATGGCTTGCCATTGCTTAGTTTAATTTCAACAATACTCACTCGTCTGCAACTGGGTTCACCCTTTTCCAGTTGACCAAAACATTCGCCCCGCGTCTCAGTCTCGAACCGACATCTGTAAAAGCTCCGGCCACTAAGGAGTTCGCCAATGACATGAAAGCCAATCTTGAAAAGGCTAAAGACACGCTTCAACGAACACGCGAACGGATGAAACTGCAAGCGGACAAACATCGATCCAACGCCCCAGACTACAAAATTGGGGACCTTGTCTGGCTTAGCATGGAATATCTTGCTCTTGATGAGCGACCATCACATAAATTAACAGAATGCTGGATTGGGCCTTATCAAATCATAGAAGTTCATACCAATAGCGTGGAATTACTTTTCCCCAAATCCATAACCACATCGTCAATGTCTCGCGTGTCAAACCATATATAGAACCCTTACTGGGCCAACCAGTTGTCCACCCCAGACCGGTGCTTGTCAACGATGAAGGCACCAAAGAGTTTGAGGTCGATTACATTGTCGATTCTCGCCCTATTGGTCGCGGCTTCCAATACCTGGTGCATTGGAAAGGTTATGATGAAAGCGACAGAACTTGGGAACCTGCTTCCGGTTTGTGGAAAGCCCAGTCAGCTATAAACAACTTCCATCACTGTAAACCTTCGGCCCCTAGACGATTGAAAATGAATCGTGCCCTGTTTGATACTCTTTTTTCCACTCCTATCATTAATTTCACTTCTGGATCTACCTCTGCTTGATCTGGAATCTCAAGCCTAGTAGGGGGGTAATGTTACAAATCTCTTCATTTTTCACTTTTCGAAGTCACATGACCACTTATATACTTCACCTTTTGTTTCTCATTTTTCACTTTTCCGAGTCACGTGATTTGCACAGCCACAAGTCACATGACTTATCCTGGTAGCACCCGTTGGACACTTACCATATTAGTTAACACAGCTTATCCAGACCGGCCCTAAGCTGGTCTGTGCGCACATGTAAGTAGTATAAATACTTGAATGCACCAACCAAACAAGCCAGTCTTGTTCTGGTTGGATTCCCTCCATCCTATACTTTTCCCCTCCCTTGTCTTAGTACTTTTTGAGGTGCCATAGTCCTTGTTGGATCTAGGTTGCCTTCAAGTGCGTTATCAGAACTATGTCCGAAATGATGATACCAAAGTTCGAATGAAGAAGTATCCTGCAAGGTGTGTACATCTGCAGTAGGAGTAATTGTTTCCGACTTAAACCAGTGCAGAATATCACCAGGTGATGAGGCAGAAGCCCAGATAACAAGGTGACCTTGCTTGTCAAAGATTTCAGTCATCTTGCCAATCTCAGTTTTATAACTCTGTAGAGCTAATTGATTCGTCAATAGTAATCGACAAGAAGCATCAGGAGAATACCAAACACCGGTCAAGGTGATAGGTTCTTTCCTTTCGATAGCTTTTAGTAGAATAATACCAGGTCCAATCATTTTAATTGAATTACCATCAGCTATTCGAGCATATTTGGTATCTAAACCAAGAATAGTAAAGTCTGATTCGTAAGGTGTGATATGATTGGAACAACCGGAATCAATCATCCAATATGCCTTTCGAAATTCCATAGAACAGGATGTCTTATTTGTTGAAGATTCAACAGTATAGGCTTCATGGCAGTAGTCGTCATTCATGTAGTAACTACAATTGTTATCTCCCCAGTCATCTATGTTGTAATGAGAAGGTTGTGAAGCTCTATCTCTGGGAGTTAAACCATGCTTCCAGGTACCATTACAATTTCTCTCAGTGTCACCATTGTAACATTCTATAACTTGAGTAACTTCCTTCTCTTTCCTTCGAGCAGGGATCTGGTATCAACCAGTCTTAATATCCATCTGCTGTCTCTCGTAAGAATTGTGTCTTCGAGGCAGAAGAGTAGGAGGGGACAGACTGGATTCGGCATAGTTCATGCTGTTATCCTGATTGATAGCATCAGCAAGAGTAGATTCAATGAGGAACGATTGGGCAACTTGAGTATACTCGGATGTAGAAGGCCATCCGGAATTAACCTCAGTGCTCATCTCCTCATCTTCTCTTGTTACTACATAATCGTCTTGTGACTCATTGTAATCGATGGGAATTTGCTCAGAAACCTGTTCTGGTAAGATCACTGTTTCGTCAGTGGGAGTATCAGAGACTTCAAATACAATACCATTGATTCTTGATCAACAGAATTTGCGAAGGTTGTTTCTGCCATATGAGCACGTCCTTTTCCTTTGGTAAACTTTCGTTGTTGTCGCTTCTCATAGTTATCTTTCTGGTGCTTTGCTCGTTTAGAGAAAAAACCATTCTTTGAACCAGAGGGTTCAGAAGAGAGTCTATGAGTAAGGGAACGAGAAGTGAGACCAGAATGAAGAGTATTGACTTCCTTTGAGATGCGAGGAAGCATATTGTCCACTGTAAAATCAGCCTGCTCCACAGTTTGTATGATGTGGGAAATCATTTGGTCGAAAGTGGAAGGGAGTCAGGAAAGGAGGATCATTGCTTTGAGATGGGATGGAATAGTCAGACCAGCTGCTTCTAGTTGTGTAAATAAGGAAGTGATGGTCGACAAGCCTTCAGATACTTTGTTCGTGTCTACTCTGGTGCGTAAGAGATCTGAAAAGATAAGGAATTGACCAGGTATTCCTTTCTTTCCGAAAAGGTTCTCCATTTTAGTCCAAAGGCAATGTGCGAGGGAAGGTTTGGTGTTATGTGGTATAGCGATGTAGTCCCAGACTACTTGTTGTTGTAGCTCAACCGAGAGTGTGGTAGCGAGGAATCCATGAATTTTCTGATCTATTAGAATCCATTTATCCTTAGTGTCTTGGTTGGCTTGGGTGTCATGGAGATGAGTTCCATTGACAAAACACCATCCTCTGAGCATAGATAGAGGACCTCGTAGAGCCAAAGCCCATATGGTATAGTTTGAAGCACCAATGAGAACAGGAACACAGGTGATGTGATCTTTAGTGACAATGAAATCGGAAGGAGTAGTGGTAGCCATAGTGAAGAATCTGAAAAAGAATCAAGCAAATAGAAACTGTTCGAAAGCGTCAGCACTTGGATAATAGCTATAGAGATAAAAAGGAAGTGATGCATGTTCCTTTATAGCATCGAGATCCCAATCAAGATCAGCAAAGTTGTTCAACAATGCAAGATCAAGATTACCCCCTCCATGTTCCGACAGATCATCATAGGGATCGTCAGAATCTCCCCATAAAGAGGTCTCAGAACTATCCTCCGGTAAAGGGTCCATTTGTTGCGTGTGTCTCACAGGACGGTCTGGGTCCCATGGTAAAGGAGTTTCTTCCTCCCTATCGTGTCTGATTGCATCCTCTGCTTCTTTCCGTTCTGAATCATCCCATTCCTTCCAAGCTCTCTAGCGAATTTCTTTGTTTTGTAACCATTGGATATGACGATTGATTTGAATCTCTGGGTAAAGAGCTTGTGTTTCCCAATGAGTTCGTCGTGTTTCCTTTCGATCCTCGTTTGTTTCTAATAATTTATAGTAAGGGGTATGACAACGTATAGTAACAGAATTTTGCTCTGGAATATAATGTTCCAGGAAATGGTCGTAGTCAAGTATGGAAAAGAAATGAGGATTTTTGATGCGAGGAAACAAATCGTCATGATTGCCATCTGCTAATCTAGGTGCAGAATAGTACAAAAGGTTACAAGGATAGTATGGAGGAATTCGGAGATATAAGTACAATTTGAAGAAGGAAGAAATTTCTGCATAGATTCCTTTACTTGTCCAGTGGTGCTGCTCTTGCCTTTGTTCCCTTTCGAGAACGTAAAGGCCTTGGGCTGGAGGCAGTGGCCAGGATGGTGAGAGCATTGTGTTCTTTACATCTAGCTCATAACCTAGAAGCCACTGCTTCCGGTCTAGTGTCATCCTTGCCAATCGAGTCAGCTGCTCCGGATCGTTCGTAAAAGAAGACATTGTCCTCGAATGTAGTTGCTAAGTGTTCTGCGTCACCAGTATATAAGTATTCAGTAACCCAATCGCAAGTAGAAGGATGTTTAAGTAAAACAGATTGTAGTGCGAATGAAGGGTTAGCTGCCTTGTACTGTCGACGCATCTCTGCATCAAAGTTCCTGTTCCAGCATTGTATGGTGGGGATTTCATATCCCCTCCACTCCTGTGCACTCTCCAGTCTAAAGTTCTGGTGGAGAAGTGAGTATCTAAACTCTTGACACTCCAGAGGCGCCAAGGGAAAGTGGTCCTAGTGAAGAATTTTGTATCCTGCCCAGTGAATTGGACAGTTCTTGACTACAGGGTCTTCGTAACTCTGTGTCGGAAAGGCCCAGCCTGCAGAAGAATAGATGGAGAATAAAGATTTGTTTCCATAAGCCAAAGTGAAGAGAATGTTGTGATGATGTGCAGGATCCCAAATTATAGGAGGGAGCTCTGGTTCCTCTATACGAACTGGGAAAGAGATCCTGTCATGACCCAAGACATGTAAGACATTAGGATTGTTGAGGGGAAGCTGGCTGCACCAGGCAACTGAAATGGTGTCCCTCGGCCAGATGGAAGGGTCCTCAAGATTGTGAGGGTTGTTTACCCTTGCGCCCAGCATTTCCATGTCGTTTGGATTGGTACTTTCGGTTCTTCTTCCCTCGAACCAGAGTGAATCCGAGTCCTGAGGGGTCTTCAGGTAAGACACATGGTCATAGGGAGAGAGAGGCCATTCGTTGACGTTCACTTGGTGGTAAAGAATCAGCATCTTCGGCAGAGCTTTGTTGGTGAGAGAAGATATTACCGGGTGGTGAATTTGGAGGTGGAAAGGAACAGATGGAGAAGGTGCACGGGACGAGGACGTGGAACCTGAAGTTGCAGTGGAGGAGTGGGAAGGTGTGGGTTTGGAGGAATGAGGGATTCCCTGGTAATTGAAAGCATTGATTAGTCCTAGTGTCAAATCATCTAATAATTTAAATTCAGCTACCTTCTTCTCAGTGTCTGAAAGTTCAGGCTGGGAAAGTAGAAGGGAGCTAGATGATTGTGACTCAGCAGTGTGGTACTGCTGGGAAGACGATGGGAGGACGGGAGAGCTTCTCTGTTCCGGTCAAAGAGGATAATAGCTGGATCTGTTCCAGATATGCTTTGCTTGATAGGTGAAAGCTTCGTTCGTATAGATGAAGGTAGAAAAGACGAAGGAACAGAATGTACAGCGTTGATGAGATCTTCCTGGAGTCTTACAAGTAGGACAGGCTAGGAATAGATTGTCTTCTAGTACACCAGAAAAAGAAGTACATATTCTGCTTCTGTGGAAGATAGAGCAACTACCTTTTGTCTACGTGAAGACCAGGAGACGATAGCGTCTGCAAGGAATATACAATATCCAGAGGTAGATCATCTAGTTTCTGTGTCACCTGCCCAGTCGGTGTCACAATAGGCTGAGAAACCATTGTGTTTAGCTAAACCATTAAATGTAATAGATACATTTTTGGTATATGAAAGGTACCGGACTATATATAGTGCTCGGTTCACATGATCTTCAGATGGATTAGCCAAGAATTGTGACATTTTGATTACGGAATATGCAAGATCTGGTCTAGTGCCAAGCATAATATATAGTAATGATCCTATTATGGATTGGTATTGAGACCTCCGCTTAGCATCTTCTTTTCCTTCATTAGGAAGAGGTATATAACCGGAAGGAAGGGGTGTTCTAGCAGGTTTTGCATTCTCTAGCTGGAATCGTTTGACAACTTTATCAGCATAGGCAATTTGGTCTTAGAGTTCATTTAGAACGATCTCTAGTAATTGTCATACCAAGGTATTCTTTTGCATCCCCCAATACTCGAGATTCCCATTGTGTAGTGAACACTTTAATGTGTTCGAGGATTAGTTTTGTGTTACTTCCCATGAATAGTGCATCATCTACATAGACAATGAACACTATCTTGTCTTTTCCTATGTATTTGATGTAAACACCAGGATCAGAGACAGTACGTTTAAATCCCATTTGGATTAAGGATTTGTGTAAAGCTTTGTTCCATTTAATGGTGGCTTGTTTTAAGCCATAGATTGCTTTACGAAGTCGACAAACTTTGTTTTCTTTTCCTTTCTTGATAAAACCTTCTGGTTGTACCATATAAAGCTCCTCATCGTCGTCTAATTCTCCAAAGAGAAATGCTGTTTTAACATTGAGAGCTTTAATATCCCAATCTTCTAATGCTGCTAATGCTGCTAATGCAAGTAGAAGTCGGACTGTCTCGAAACGAGCAATGGGGAAAAGGTTTCTTCAAAGTCTATTCCATAGATTTGAGTAAAGCCTTTAGCAACAAATTGAGCTTTTTTACGACCATCGCTCTTTGTTACATAAATCCATCTCCCTGTGATGGGTTTTCTACCTACTGGTAAATCCACAAGTTCCCAAACATTTTGGTCGTGAAGAGATTTCATCTCTTCTTCTATCGAGAGTTGCCATTCCTTTTGTTCACTTAGTGATAACTTCTTTACATCTCGGTAATGAACCGGAGTTTCACTAATAGCAACAGCTGCTGTGAACATATAGTGGTGAATCCATTTAGAGCTAAATGGTTGTGTAGGAGGATTGGTATATAAATCATCCATATTCATATCCTGTAAATTACTAGGAGTTTGTTCTTCTGGTATAGGTGTAAGAACCATACTTGGAGTAAGTGGTGATAATGGAGTTAACTTTTCCTGAGTAGTATCCATAGGTATTGAGTTACCTAATTGATCTCGTTCTATTTCTAGAGGAGTTCTATCTCCATAAGTGTTATCTGGAAGAGTTCGACGAATGGGTATTCGATTAGATACATGAGTTTGAGTTTTTGGTTCCTCTCTAATATCCTGAGTAGGATGATGTTGATGAGGTTTAGTTCGAAACTCAGGAATAGTTTCATCTGGTCCTCTACGAGGAGCTAACCAAGGATGATCATGAGAAGGATGTCTCCGATAATAGTTATCGAGATTTCTTTCTTCTTCATTAAAATCTTCGAATCTATCTTGTAGATCTCGAGCAATATCTGGTAATTCATTACTATATTCATCGTATCTATCAAGTAATCGTCTTTTGTGTTGATGAATTCGATCAGGAGAAGTTCTGAAGTGAGTTTCTGTCTGAGTTTGAGTTTGTCCTTGATGTAAAGGACTATAGGGTTGTAATATCTCAGATGTCTCTTCTGATATTTTTGGAGGAGAAGGTAAAGGAGAATTATCTCGTAATCCGGAAAAATCCCAACCAGTAGATCGAAGATTCCATTCTGGAGATGTATTTGAAGGTGGTTGTGATTGTGATGGAATATAAGGATTTTGAGGTCCTATGAGATTTGGTGGATGAAGTTGTGGTGGAACTATAAGGATTGGATAAATAATGATCTGATCAGGATAATTTTTATCTGTTCCAGTTCCAGGTATAGGTAGAGTGGCTTCTTCTTCCGGGATTATAGATTCGGAAGAGTTTGGAATAGCAGAAAGTTCGTCTATAGGTCTTAGTTTCTTTGAACAATAAGGAAATACTACTTCATCGAAAGTGGCAGTGGAAGATATAAAAGTTCTTCATTGTGTAGGACAATAAAAGCGATAAGCTTTAGATCCTGATTCATAACCAATGAAGATCATTTCTTCAGCTTTTGGTGCAAGTTTGTTTTGTCTCAAGTCTTTTGGAATGAATACATATGCTTTACAACCGAAGACTCGGAAGTAAGAAACATCAGGTTTTTTACCTAGGAAGATCTCTGAAGGAGTTTTCCATTTGTGTCGTCTCATTGGTTGTCTATTATAGATGTGTAATGCAGTTTCGGCTGCATCTTGCCAAAAAGAATTTGGTAGACATGCATTAAGGCGAATTGCTTGTGCCTTTTCCATGATAGTTCTATTAAATCTCTCTGCTCTACCATTTTGTTGTGGTAGATGAGGAACTGAATATTGTCGAGAGATACCTTTGGACATGAAGAACGATAAAAGTTCTTGACTAAGATATTCCCCACCACGGTCCAAATGGACAGAGGTAACAGACAAACCAGTCAAAGTTTCAGCATGAAGGACCAAAGCCTGGAAGTGAGAGGCAGTATCACTCTTGCGATGAATAAAAGCAAGGAAAGCAAAAGCACTACAGTCATCAATAAAAGTAAGGATCCATTTGGCATGCGAGTGTGACTTAGTAGGAAGCTCAATGAGATCGGTATGTATTAAACCAAGGACTCGGGAAGAGCATTTCACAGAAGGACCAAGAGGACACTCATGGGATTTACCAAGCTGACAGCCATGACAAGGGTGGGAAGAGGACGAAGGTGGTGAAAGTTTGGGTACACCTTTTGTAGATGTCGAGGCATGTCGAAGGGCATTATCAGAACCATGTCCGAAACGATGGTGCCAAAGTTCAAAAGAAGAGGTATCCTGCAAGGTGTGGACATCTGCAGTAGAAGTAATCATTTCTGACTTAAACCAGTGCAGAATATCACCAGGTGATGAGGCAGAAGCCTGGATAACAAGGTGACCTTGCTCGTCAAAGATTTCAGTCGTCTTGTCAATTTCAGTTTTATAACCCTGTAAAGCTAATTTATTTGTCGATAATAATCGACAAGAAGCATCAGGAGAATACCAAACACCAGTTAAGGTGATAGGTTCTTTACGTTTGATAGCTTTCAGTAGAACAATACCAGGTCCAATCATTTTTATTGAATTACCATCAGCTATTCGAGCATATTTGGTATCTGAACCAAGAACAGTAAAGTCTGATTCATAAGGTGTGATATGATCGGAACAACCAGAATCGATCATCCAATGTGCCTTTCAAAATTCCATAGAACGGGATATCTTATTTGTTGAAGATCCAACAGTATAGGCTTCACAGCAGTAATCGTCATTCATGTAGTAACTACAATCGTTATCTCCCCAGTCATCTATTGCATAATGAGAAGGTTGTGAAGCTCTATCTCTGGGAGTTAAACCATGCTTCCAGGTACCATTACGATTCCTCTGAGTGTCACCATTGTAACAATCTATAACTCGGGTAACTTCCTTCTCTTTCCTTCGAGCAGGGATCTGGTATCGACCAGTCTTAATATCCATCTGCTGTCTCTCGTAAGAATTGTGTCTTTGAGGCGGAAGAGTAGGAGGGGACAGACTGGGTTCAGCATAATTCATGCCGTTATCATGATTGATAGCATTAGCAAGAGAAGATTCTATGAGGAATGATTGGGCAACTCCAGTATACTCGGATGTAGAAGGCCATCCGGAATTAGCCTCAGTGCTCATTTCCTCATCTTCTCTTGTTACTACATAATCGTCCTGTGACTCATTGTAATCAATGGGAATTTGCTCAGAAAACTGTTCCAGTAAGATCATTGTTTCATCAGTGGGAGTATCAGAGACTTCAAATACCATTGATTCTTGATCAACAGAATTTGAAAAGGTTGTTTCCACTATATGAGCACGTCCTTTTCCTTTGGTGAATTTTCATTGTTGTCTCTTCTCATAGTTATCCTTCTGGTGTTTAGCTCGTTTAGAGAAAGAACGATTGTTGTTCTTATTAGGACTGTTCTTTCGTCCTTGATTTTGGTGTTGGCTCGAACCATTGTTATGATTCGGAAAATGGTTACCAGATTGGTTTCCATTACCAAAGTTGTTGTTGTTCCAAGGACATTGTGGACCAGATCCATGGCGAAGGGTTGAAGTTCTGTTGACAGAACTGTTGTTCTTTGAACCAGATGGTTCAGAAGAGATTCTATGAGCAAGGGAATGAGAAGTGAGACCAGAACAAAGAGTATTGACTTCCTTTGAGATGCGTGGAAGCATATTGTCCACTGTAAAATTGGCCTGCTCCACAGTTTGTATGATGTGAGAAATCATTTGGTCGAAAGTGGATGGGAGTCGGGAAAGGAGGATCATAGCTTTAAGATAGGATGGAATGGTCAGACCAGCTGCTTCTAGTTGTGTAAAAAGGGAAGTGATGGTCGACAAGCCTTCAGATACTTTGTTTGTATCAACTCTGGTGCGTAGGAGATCTGAAAAGATGAGGAATTGACCAGGTATTCCTTTCTTTCCGAAAAGGTTCTCTATTTTAGTCCAAAGGCAATGTGCGAGGGAAGGTTTGGTGTTGTTTTGTATTCCAACGTAGTCCCAGACTACTTGTTGTTGTAGTTCAACCGAGAGTGTAGTCGCAAGGAATCCATGAATCTTTTGATCTATAAGAATTCATTTATCCTTTGCGTCTTGGTTGGCTTGGGTATCATGGAGATGAGTTCCATTAACAAAACACCATCCTCTGAGCATAGATAGAGGACCTCGCAGAGCCAAAGCCCATATGGTATAGTTTGAAGCACCAACGAGAACAGGAACATGAGCGATGTGATCTTTAGTGACGATGAAATCGGAAGGGGTAGTTGTAGCCATAGTGAAGAATCTGAAAAAATCAAGCAAATAGAAACTGTTCGAAAGCGTCAGCACTGGGATAATAGCTATAGAGATAAAATAGAAGTGATGCATGTTCCTTTATAGCATCGAGATCCCAATCAAGATCAGCAAAGTTGTTTAACAATGCGAGATCAAGATTACCTCCTCCATGTTCTGACAGATCATCAAAGGGATCGTCAGAATCACCCCATGAAGAGGTCTCGGAAGTGTTCTCCGGTAAAGTGTCCAAAGTTGGTTCGTGTTTCGTGGAATGGTCAGGGTCCATGGTAAAGGAGTTTCTTCCTCCCTATCGTGTCTAATTGCATCCTCTGCTTCCTTTCGTTTGGAATTGTCCCATTCCTTCCAAGTTCTCCAACGAATTTCTTTGTTTTGTAACCATTGAATGCGACAATTTATACGAATCTCTGGGTAAAGAGCTTGTGTTTCCCAATGAGTTCGTCATCTTTCTTTTCGATCCTCAATTGTTTCCAATAATTTATAGTAAGGGGTGTGATGATGCATAGTAACAGTATTGTGCTCTGGAATGTAATGTTCCAGGAAACGGTTGTAGTCAAGTATGGAAGCAAAATGAGGATTTTTAATATGAGGAAAAGAATCGTCATGAGTACCATCTGCTAATATAGGTGCAGAATAGTATAAAAGGTTACATGGGTAGTATGGAGGAATTCGGAGATATAAGTACAATTCGAAGAAAGAAGAAATATCTGCATAGATTCCTTTACTTGTCCAGTGGTGCTGCTCTTGCCTTTGTCCCCTTTCGAGAACGTAAAGGCCGTGGGCTGGAGGCAGTGGCCAAGATTGTGAGAGCATTGCATTCTTTACATCTAGCTCGTAACCTAGAAGCCACTGCTTCTGGTCTAGCGTCAGCCCTGCCAGTAGAGTCAGCTGCTCCGGATCGTTCATAAAAGAAGACATTGTCCTCGAATGTAGCTGCTAAGTGTTCTGCGTCACCAGTACGTAAGTATTCAGTAACCCAATCGCAAGTAGAAGGATGGTTAAGTAAAATGGATTGTAATGCGAATGAAGGGTTAGCTGCCTTGTACCGTCAATGCATCTCTGCATCAAAGTTCCTGTTCCAGCATTGTATGGTGGGGATTTCGTATCCCCTCCACTCCTGTGCGCTCTCCAGTCTAAAGTTCTGGTGGAGAAGTGAGTATCTAAACTCTTGACACTCCAGAGGCATCAGGGGAAAATGGTCCCGGTGAAGTATTTCATATCCTGCCCAATGAATTGGACAGTCCTCGACAACAGGGTCATCATAACTCTGTGTCGGAAAGGCCCAGCCTGCAGAAGAATAGATTGAAAAAAGATTTTCTTGTCGATAAGCCAAAGTGAATAGAACAAAGTTTTCGATGATGTGCAGGATCCCATTTGAGAGGGGGAAGCTCCGGTTCCTCTATACGAACCGGGAAAGAGATCCTGTCGTGACCCAAGACATGTAAGATGTTAGGATTATTGAGGGGGAGGGCAACCAAAATGGTGTCCCTCGGCCAGATGGAAGGGTCCTCAAGGTTGTGAGGGTTGTTTACCCTTGCTCCCAGCATTTCCATGTTGTTTGGATCTTGACTTTCGGTTCTTCTTCCCTCGAACCAAAGTGAATCCTGTGGAGTCTTCAGATAAGACACATGGTCGTAGGGAGAGAGAGGCCATTTGTTGATGTTCACTTGATGATAGAGTATCGGCATCTTCGGCAGAGCTTTGTTGGCGAGAGAAGATATGACCAGGAGGTGAATTCGGTGGTGGAACAGGGAGAGGAAGAGATGGAGAAGGTGCACGGGACGAGGACGTAGAGCCTGAAGTTGCAGCTGAGGAGTGAGAGGGTGCAGGTTTAAGTTTTAATTCAGCTACCTTCTTCTCAGCATCTGAAAGTTCAGGCTGGGAAAGTAGAAGGGAGCTGGATGACTGTGACTCAGCAGTGTGGTACTGCTGGGAAGACGATGGGAGAATAGGAGAACTTCTTTCTTCTGGTCGAAAGGGATATCGACTAGTTCTGTTCCAGATATGCTTCGCTTGATAGGCGAAAGCTTCGTTCATATAGATGAACGTAGGAAAGATGAAGGAACAAAAAGTGCAATGTTGATGAGATCTTCCTGGAGTCTCACAAGTAGGACAGGCTAGGAAGAGATCATCTTCTAGTACACCGGAAAAAGAAGTAGTTGGTCGTCTGGATAGACAATTGAACCAGGGAATGACAGGTGGAGTAACTCTGTTTCTCCAAAACCGTTCTCGAGAGTATTGCTTGAACGGTTGTGCAACACGAGATGGACGAGCAGAAGGAGGTATGAAAGGGTGAGCAGGAGTGTCGATGTATGTAGGAATAACAGGATTTTGAAAACGAGTTTGACGTCTACCAGGTGGAATGTAGAGCTCTCTTGAAGGTCGTCGATGAGAAGTACAAGACCTATGAGAGGAAAGAGACTCGTCAGTACTGTTATGAGTACGATGGAAAGGATTAAGAGAAAGTTCCAGCTGATTGAGACGCTGCTCGACATTCTCTATCTCTGAGCACGTGACTTGTCGAGGCATCGACAACAAGTGTTAAACACGAGTTGGGAAAGTGCACTGTTTGACGGACTCGACTTTTTAGTCAAGACGGGGCG
>JBBPQC010000613.1:0-16683 GCA_038092295.1 Leccinum arenicola
CGACGCTCTTCCGATCTCTCGAAGGTGCGCTTGTCGTCGGCTGAGACTCGCTGGACTTTGGGTCCCGGGCGGATGATGATTCCATAGGACTAAGGTGTGACTCCGAATTTGCCGAGTAGCTATATAAATTCTATCGTTTACAGCCTTAGAAACGATCTTAGCGGTCGGTCGTCGGCGCGGGCGATGATCTCGTCGTACCTCTGGCGTCCCGTCGCGACGTTGGACGTTGAGAACGTTGAGATGACGAGCGTGCCAGGGAAATGCCGTCTCCTCGGAACGCCACTTTCAAATCGGAGATCAAAATATTCACCCCCGCGGCACCGGCTCTCTCGGCCGAAATGCTCATGCCGTGCGGTACGATTAATATTATATTAGCTCTAGCAAACCTACTCGTCTGTCGGCCTCGCGTCCTCAAGATCCCACCCAGCGTCCTCGAGGCCAGGATTCACTCGCCTCTTGTCTTCAGTCACGACTGCGTGCGCATCCAGCCATGAAAATCCGGCAGGCCGACAGAGCACTTCAACAAAGTTGGACCGCCAAGAACCATACGAGAACGGATTGGGTGGAGGAGCACCGGGAATCAACGTTTTGTGCGCCTGGTTCCTGATCTGTGCAAGCTAATCAATCGTAGTTTCAAAACGCGCAATGAGTGCCCGAACCTGTTCGATCGTGGTGATATTCAGTAGCAGAAGCTATGTTGGATCGGTCAGTCGACAATCTCATCGAGAAAAGTAGCGATACCCACTCTCATGTGGTATGCAAGCAGGGCTGTTACCGGCCACACGACCAGGATCGACAACGAGAACGCGACTGCACTGCCCACACCGCGGGTCAACGCCTCGTGGAAATCGATGTGATCCTTTTGGGTGAGAAGATATATATGGATAGCAGACGTGCAGATGACGAGACAGAGCGTCAAGACCTGAGAGAGATGAGGACATGGGTCGACACTACTCGAGTGCCACTTACAGCAGAAAACAAAAAAGAAAAAAAGAACGTGTAATTGCGACGCCCAACACAATTGTTTACCCATTGACAATGATGATCGCAGTTATCGACACAGTTATCGCACTGCGATGGAATGAGTGTGTAGAAGAGATGACAACAATGGGCTGATTACCAGTCTACAGTGGCTGGACCGGGGTGGACGGTATGTTTTGCATGTCATGCAGTACTTGACCCGCACGCTGGAGTGGCTGGTGGGTGTGATGAACGTGGGAGAAAGGTACAACTCACGTGTCTGTCCGGATCCTAAGGTCTCGGGGAAGCGGGGCTTTATCACCACCTTCCGAAGAGGAAGCAACGGGAAGCGGAGGGTCTGGATCTAGATTGCGCGGTAGGATTCCAGGGTCTCGGAAAGCCTATTGAAGTGGTTAGCTGGTCGACGTGTGCAAAAGAGAAGAGGCTTACCGTGGCAAGCATGCAAGAGATAGTGAGGAGGCACATGTAAGCGCCCACTGCAGCCACGGCCGGAGACTCGTTCTGCCACCACCAGACACAGGTGGTGGAGAACCAGGTGGCTGATATGGCGATGACGACGGCAAGAGACGCGATGAATGCCCAAGGAGAGTCACCGCCGGTCAAGAGACGACCAGCGCAAAAGAAGCGATTACTGGAAGGGTATAGTTGATAGACACGCTTTCTTGGAGTCAAAGGGACGGCAGACAAAGGAGGGAAAGTTTCTGGAGGATGGGGAATGAAGACATTACTGGGGGAAGGAGGAGAGGACGGTGTTCTGCTGGAGGGTATCTGAACGAGGGGTTGAAACGTGGAGTGGGGTGGATGAGGAGAAGGCTGAAGGGGATGGAGAGTGTCACGAGCTGCGGTGAGAGAAAGGACATTGCGACTGGAGTCGGCGCTGCCGTTGTTCCACACGTGGGTGATGGCGGTGCAAAAACGGTCGGGATTGTCGCTGGATGGGGGCGGGGAATCTGGGGGATGGGAGGGGAGAGAGGGTGAATTTATGGCAAGAGGAAGGAGCGGTTCACGACTACGCTTCGGGCGGGGTGCGAGACGCAGAAGGGAAGGTGAATCAGAGAGGGGGTGGAGGTCAGAGTCTTGGGAAGGTTGGTGTCTTATTGGAGAGAGAGCAAAGACATCTGGCAAAGGTTGGGAGTGGGAGTGGGAGGAGGGGGAAGATGTGTGTGAGTGCGGGGGTCTAGAGGGCTTGAAGAAGGAGGCGGAAGGAAGGATGCCGCCCGCATGTGTCTGTGTGTGGGACGGGGCGGCGGGGACGGGGAAGGATGTGAGTGTCGGGGGTGACGAGAGGGGAACGTCGCGAGATGGGCGGGCGCGGACGAGGGACTCGTGGTCGAAGCTGGCGGAGCGGGGCGAGAGCGGGAGAGGGTGTGGCCGACGACGAGGGCGGGACATGGTGTACAGTTTGCAGTACGTACAAGTCTAATACTTGCAACCAATTCCATTTACCACATATATTCCCACGGTGTCCCCCAACTCCCGACCGACCATGTCGACGAAGAACAGGCGTGCGCTCCTCGTCGCCGCCCTCGAGACCCTCGACGTGCCCCACCATCTCGACCCCGCCATCGCCGCAGCCGTGAAAGCCACAGAGAATGCTCTCGTCATTGTCTTTCTCTCCGACGCCTTCGCGCCGTGCGCCCCCCGCACCGAGAACTGGGTCCAGGTGCAGACCATCCTCGCGCACGTCTACGTGCAGGCCTCGAGAGTCGCCCACGAGCAGAACAATCTCCTCCTCGACGTCTCCGTCCTCCTCAGCGACGTTCTCTCTCCCGATGCACTGTTCCCCATCGACGTCTGTTTCCGCGTAGATCACGGTGTGTCTTCTTCCTCCCCTCTACTTCCTCCCTTTCCCACGCCCGTCCCTCCAGCTCTCTCCCTTCCGGACTCGCTTTCTTTCGTACCCCAAACCTTCCTCCCCGCCCTTCCCCGACCGTCCTCATCCCCCGCAATATCCCAAGCTTCCCCCTCTTCCCCCGCCCCCTGCTACCCCGTCATCGCCCTCGGCGGTACCTTTGACCATCTACATGCCGGTCATAAAATCCTCCTTAGCATGGCCGCATGGATTGCGTCTCGCAAAGTCATCGTCGGCGTAACAGGTACCCCGCCCCCTTCCCCCGTCTTCCCGCGCTCAACTCCCTCCAGTCGACGAACTTCTCGCCAAGAAATCGAATCCGCAGCTTCTCGAGCCGTTCCACATCAGAGTACACAGGACCCGTTCCTTTCTCACCCTCTTCCGTCCCGATCTCGAGTACTATCTTACACCCCTTCACGACGTCTACGGCCCGACTGCTTCCGATCCCGATGTTCAGGCCCTCGTCGTCAGCAAGGAAACCCTGCCTGGCGCGGCCGCAAGTATGTGTCACACTCTCTTTCCACCTCGCCTCTCATCGGTCCGTCCCCCAGTCGACAAGGAACGTGCCCGCAAGGGCTTCCCTCCCTTGAAGACTTTTGTAATAGACGTCATCTCATCAGACTCTTCCAAGCTCGATTACGAAGATGCAGAGATCCTCAAGCAGACAAAAATGAGCAGTACCTTTATCCGCGAATGGATCGCTTCGAACCAGGCCCGCTCGGCCAGCTGAGATACCTCATTGCTACATACACCTGTAGCCGACGTAGTATTCTATTCTTTACGAGTAATCTAGAACATTTTCCAACATGGTGTGAATTCCGGTTCCATTCATAGACGATTCGTGGTGTGCGGGGAGCGTTGAGCCGACGGTGCGGAGTACGCACCATGTACGTCCGCCGGGTATTACTAGCCTGGTTCTCCGTCGTCGGCGCCATACAGTTTCCTCCGTCCCTACGTCCGCCCGACTCCACCGCCTATTTCCCGAGACTCTTGCAGTTCGATCTTTCGCACCAGCTTGCAGCGCAATCACCCGGCGAGGACCGAGCATCACTCCTCTCCCACTACTCCGAGTTCCCGCAGCATTTTCGCCCGACGCTCTCGCTCAAAGCGGTCCCTACCACCGTATACAGACCGAGCTCCTACGAGACCCTCGAATATGCTCGCTGGAAGTCCATCCACCTAGCCCAGAGCGAGCCGCTGCGCTGGATCGAAACCGAGGTCCTGGGACCCGACATCACAGACAGGCATACGCTGGCACAGCTTGGCCGTATGGCCGCAAACGCCTACCAGCTTCCCTGGAAGGACAACTGGTACGAGCTAGATCCATTTTGGAACCTCAACGCCGTATGTCTTTATCGTTTCGTGTTTCCCGCCTCTGACTTGGATTATATACTTGCTTCACGGTAGAGCTTTCCCTTTGGCTGGGAAGAAGACGAGGACGGGTTTCGCGGCTTCGTATTCCGCTCCCAAGACAACGCGACCGTCGTACTGTCGATCAAGGGCACGACGCTCCGTGGGACCACGTCCAAGAAGGACAAGTTTAACGACAACCTGCTCTTCTCCTGCTGCTGCGCCCGTGTCGACTTCTCCTGGGCCTTTTCGACAGTGTGTGACTGCTTTCACTGGTCCCTCGGTCTTCACAGACAGTGCGACGACCCATGTCTCTCCGCCGCCCTCATTAAAGATAGCCTTTTTTACCCTTCCGGCATCGTAAGTCATTTCTCCCTCATCGAACCCCCTCGTGTTTCACTCGCGTTCAGAAACTCGTCCAGGACGTGCAATCACTCTTTCCCGACGCCAACTTGTGGTTGGTCGGACACAGCCTCGGGGGAAGCCTCGCCTCCCTTTTGGGCGCTACTTTCGGCTTACCTGCGGTCGCGTTCGAAGCGCCCGGAGAACGGATGGCAGCGCATAGACTCCACCTCCCATTACCCCCTTCCCCGTCCGGGGTGGGTTTGCCGCCCGTGCCCATCACACACGTATACCACAACGCGGATCCAATACCACAGGGCGCTTGTACCGGCATCACTTCCCTCTGTGCCCAGGCGGGCTACGCGCTCGAGACGCGGTGCCATCTCGGCCGGGCAATCGTGTATGATACCGTAACGATGCTCGGATGGAGCGCCAACGTGGGAAGACACCCCATCAAAGAATTAGTTTTAAACGTGTTAGAGCAGGACGTACTCTGGCCAGACGAACAGGACGGAACAGAGCGCCAAGTGCCCATAGCTCGCGAAGAGATCGATTGTGTCGTATGCATTCCGTCGGCTGTCATTCTCTTCGTCGCACGTAGACTGATGGTGGCGTTCACAGGATTGTTTCAAATGGGAGTTTGGTGACTTCAAGCACGTTAATACGTCCGACGTCGAGAACCGACCAAGATCCTGCTAGAACGCGACTTGCTTATCGCACGGATCAACTGTTTTACCGAACTCAGTCGAGCAAGCTGTTCCGTTCTGTGGTCACGGCGGTCGTAGTAGCCCCACGTTGGCTTCCCAATGTATACACATATATCACAACCTATTGTCCACCATATACGCAGAAGCATGGATATCTCAAGCTTCGTGTTCCTGCCCTCCGATGACTGCACCTTGCACGATCACCTTCTTGATGTTTCGGTCGTCGCCACAGAACAAGAACCGTTCTAGCGACTGTCTGAGGATCGCTTCGGGGTTGGGATCTTGTTCAAGATCGAAATTCCACATGGTTGGGTTGCCTGTTTCGTTCCGGAGGTTTACAAGCAAGGCATCGAATGCTTTGCCAGGCTCGAACGACCCGATGCGATCTTGTAGACAGCAGACTTCTGCGCCACCTTTCGTTGCGAGATAGAGGAGGGTGGCGATGCCGAGTTTCTTATCGGCGAACTTGCTCTCTTTGTGCGAGCGATCAGGATGGATGGGAAGGGGATTCTCCGAGGGGGCGTGCTCTTCGAGGTGATGTACATGTTTGTGCGCACAATTGAGACTGTTCGAGTCGGCTTGGACGGCGACCATCTTTGAAGTGACGCTGGCCATCTGGATGGCATGCAAGATCGATGGGCTGTAGCCGCCGCTGACATCGGAGCCAAGGCCGACCTATGACCATGAACAAGGAGCCGTTGGCAACGACCCGAACACAACAAACCTTTATGCCGCGATCTAAGAGCATGCCGACTCTCGCCATCCCACTGCTCAAGTAAAGGTTACTGGTCGGGCAGTGCGAGATGCCTGCGCCTTTCTCGGCAACGAGATCCATCTCCTTCTCGGTAAGCCAGACCGCGTGGGCAAGGATGGTGTTGGGGCGAAGAAGCTTGAACTTGTCGTATATGCCGGCGTAAGAATCAGCGTCGAAGTAATTTAACGTATCTTGGACCTCTTTCTGGTTCTCAGAGATGTGGGTCTGAATGGCGACGGTGGGCATGGTCTCGGCAAGCTCGCCTAGCTCGGCTAGGAGCTCTGGCGTGCATGAGATTGCGAAGCGAGGAGTGATGACGGGATGGACCAGCGGTTCTTGCGCCGGGGATAGCGGGAGCGCCTGTATGTACCGTATGAGATCGGTGGTCACATCTACCGACGCCTGGACAGACTTGTCGACGTAGTAGTCCGGAGCATGCCAGTTCATGTTGCATTTCTGCAGGACAGGTGAGGGGATGGAACAGGATCTGACATTAGACTTACACCAACGAACGCGCGTTGGCCTGATACGCATTGTCAGCCATGATCGTCGGCCGTACTTGTGCTCCAAGAGTCACGGGACTCGTACCTTTCTTGTGAAGAATGTCCGCGAGACGCATGGTCGAGTCACGGTGCAAGCTAGCGTGGTAGCAACATGTTGTGGTCTATGGCGGGCTGTTAGGGCATAGGGATGCAGGGATCATTGGAGCACCTACGCCGGATGCGATGACACGCTGGACGACGTCGGTATACACACGTTCGGCATAGGCCACGTCTTGGAACTTGGATTCGGCGGGAAAGGTATAAGTGGTGAGCCAGTCGAGCAGCTCGAGGTCGCCTCCGCTGATCAGAAAGGGTGAGCTAGTGCGATAAGAGAAGGGGAGGTGCGGATTCGCACAGGCCGAGATTCGGAAACTGGCAGGCATGCTGGGGGAGATGAGTACTGGAGAGAGTCGGGAGATGGCTATATGCGTACGATATGGGTATCGACGAGGCCGGGCATTATGAACTCGCCTGGCTTGAGTTGTATGAGGGTGTAGTGCTGCACGCCATGACTAGCGATGGCAGCAGGCACATCGGCGGTGGGTATATGGTTATCTATCCAAAGGATGTTGCCATCGGGTGCGACGGCGATGAGACAAGCTGGGAGTGCGAGAAAAGCATCGAGGCTGACGGGATTGATGACGGGACCTGCGTAGACTTTGATTGACATCGTCGTAAGTAAATGCGAGTATAAAGCGGACTGTGGTTTCGTTTCCCACCCAAAGTCTTTCCTCTCTCCCCACTACCCGTTATGCCCTCCCTACGTCGCTCCTTCTCCTCCCCCTCAGTCCGCTTGTCCCCATACCCCTCCTCCCTCTCCGCCGCCAGCACTTCCGCCGCACGAGCCCGCGCAGCTCCCATCCATCCCCGCCGTTCCTCCGGTTCCGCCACCTCCGAACGTCGCGTCCTCGCCGACATAGAATGGTGGCGAGTGTACGACGGCCAGTGTGACAATGACCTCCAAGATCAGCCCCGCGACGACCCCCAGGCGTTGGACACAGATGTCCCACCGAGTGGCACGGTAACACTCTCCCCCGGCGCAGCTTCTCTGCATCTGCCAGAGCACTTTGGCTTCCCCTCCCCTTCGATTCAGGTGCGCGGCTTCTTATACGAGACCGCCGTCGCGCTCTGACCGCCATCCTGCAGTTTGACCCTTTTGCTGTCCTGTCCATTGCACCTTATTCACCTTCGGGTAGCAGTCGCAGTCGAGACCTGTCAGTGGAATCAACACCAGAACTGCCGCCAGCATCACTTGAGTTTAGTCTCGCGAGCCCGGTCTCCTTCTCTTTGGGCGACCACATCCCGTTCTCGCTTCCCCTGACGCGACCAGGTGGCCGGCATGTACATCCCTTGTTTGGCACACGTTCAGTCTCAGCCCCTGCCTTGTCCCATCAAGAGACCCTTGAACCTAATTTCGCAGATATGGGCGGCGATTTCTTCTCCCTCGACCAAAACCTCTTCCAATAGTTGTAACGCCCCAGCCGGCTTGCCACCGCCATGTCCCCAACTCTCTCCATCAATACCTCAAGTGCGACCCCATCTCTTCTTCATATTCACTTCATTTTTAATGCATTTTTAACCCGTCTCTTGCATACCATTCATCCTAGTATTCTCACGTTAACGCCCTCATGACTTACGTGAAAATTCCCTGTTGATCTGACACGAAGACGGGCAGCGCAGGGGACGCCACATTTACTTCCCTTCATGTTTACTTGACAATTCACGATCCAGTGATGCCCTTGATGTCCTGCATATACCACTTTTTTCACTCTTCTTTCCTTCTGACTACCGTGTTTTTGTGCTCCCTGTTGTTCAAGCCGCAACATCGGCCGTTTCATGCTCTCTTGCCCATCACTGTAATGACTAGACATGCACGCGTTTCCTGTTTTCTTGCTCTCCCTTGTTTCAGTTACGATCTTGCCAAGAGCCTTCCCCCCAAAAAATCACATACACCTAAGCGCGCTATGTAATAGTGCTGAATGTGACACGCTAGTCTTTTCGAGGCTAGTCAACTCCGAAACAATCGCGTAATCTCATAGAGCGATATCGTCAAACCTGTGACCCAAACGACATCGAATCTGGGCGTTCGCCAAAGATTTGGCAACGGGCGTCACGGGCGTCCAGCGGGCCTGGGACACTGCATCTCGTGGCACGCGTTTTGATAAAGTGATCCGTGGCTGACAGTCATGCGACTATCTTTTCATTCCTGCAAAGACTTCAGGGCCAGATACTTTGCTCCACCGTGAGGCCGCTATAGGTCCATATCGAAACTGGACGGCTGGAGGCGGATTCTGGCGCCCATTAGGTCCCAATTGGCCAGACGGTGGCTGGTTCCCTATGCTTGACTGGCCCCCTATGCTTTGCTGCGACTGCGACTGAGCAAGACGCGCCTTCCACGCACTTCGGATGACGGGGCATCGAGCGAGGAGCTGTGGATGAACACGTTAGAAAGAAAAGATCACCAAGGAAACGTGCCAACCATCGGTTTCTCCACTCCATCGGCGATGCTCTGTATAATGTTATTCACGACAGTGCGGAAATTGCCATGGGGTTTGTCATCTCTGAATCGCATCATGCGCCACCGATCGCGTTCAGAGTCCCAGTGCACTTCGACGACCCGATCGTCAATTTGTTCCCCAGACAGCTTTATCCTGTGAATACCGTCAAGCACAAGGTCAATAGCGGACATCGTAGGTAAAACCTACTGTTCCCATTCATCATCATCTAGATGTAACTCATCATACGGCTCGTATTTTGATTGTCCACTTTCATCCCCACAATACATGTGAAGGCCAAAGAAAGGCTTTGCATGAAATTCGGGCTGCGATGGATTAGACTTTGACGGGGGAAAGCGTAGAACAAGTTTGAAGTCGATCGAATTCTCCGAGGGGGGCTTCCACTTCAATCTGCGTGATGGATAATTTAGGTAATGGAACTCTAGCACGAGGTGGCTTGCACGCACATATTTGTGTCCGTACCTGAGACGTATGGGGTCTCACGACAAGTATATATGAGACCATCGTTGCCGTGTTGTAACTTGGGTATCACAAGCCTGAATACGTCTTCGATACCATACGAAAAACTTATGTCCTTGACCTGAATGCTGAATCCACATTGAAAAGTGAGTTGGGGTATTGCAATGATCGCTTACTCGAACGGTATACTCTCCGACATTTGAGGAAATTGTTCTCTGACTTTGCACCATGGTCTATAAAAACGTTCTTTCAAGCGCTACCAAGAGAGTCAGCGAGAGTGCTGGAATACGCGATACTACGTACCCCATAGCGTTTGTCG
Source organism: Leccinum arenicola (assembly GCA_038092295.1). Classification (NCBI taxonomy): domain Eukaryota; kingdom Fungi; phylum Basidiomycota; class Agaricomycetes; order Boletales; family Boletaceae; genus Leccinum; species Leccinum arenicola. The sequence goes on from JBBPQC010000613.1 coordinate 9,823, forward strand.
AGAGATCGCGACATGACGTTCTCGTTGTCGAATACCAGACAATCGAATACTAGATAGCGAAGCGTTTCCTGCGCGCAAGATGTCAAAACACTGCTTTGGGCCACACGTTAAAGAATTTAGCACGCACTCTCTTGCTCATAGGCTCCACATCCACTACAAGCTCTCCGTCCAATATGGTGTCCATGAGCGAGTCTTTGGGTCTGTCTGGGTGAGGAAACCAGAACCCATTAACTTCGTGGTAGGAGTTGTGGCGGTCGATCTGTACAGAGTCGGTGATCACGTCAGGGTGAATATGGTCGGACGACCTACCAGATATACGACTTGACTTCCACATTGAGGGTCAGTTTGCAGGAAAAATAGGACCCGAATCCCGTCTGACTTTTCGCAAACCCAGTAACTGTATGAATGAAGTTAGCCATGCGATACATGGTAGGGGAGGTTTGTAGTACTCTCGACGTTCGAGGTCCGCCAGGTGGTTCAACGAAAAGCTGACAGGCTGACTTCCTGGGAATCTTAAAGGGGTTGAGCTGGTTGCCAGTACCAAAAAAAAACACAGGAAGGTACCGATCATGATCAAGCTTGCAAAGTCTTGCCACATGCCTTTTAAGCCATAACTCCTGCTCTGAACCGCGTGGAACACAAAAACCAGGGATTTCCGGGGCTGGAGACATACAAACTGAGGTTTCAGAGTGGTGTGGTCTTTCAAGAACGACGCGCCACTTGGGAGGCTTGCGAGCCAGACATAAAAGTACAGAACAACGCGTCTGGCTCGCTCTTGGCACATGCTGTTGTGCTTATGTAACTCTTGTTTTGCTCAAGCCATGCGGATTAACTTGAATCATGCCAACGAATACTAGAGTGAAATCGAAATATGCTACGCTCTACAACAGTTGATGCTGCTCATCGGTCCTCGGCCCATTCCTGGGATCACATCGTCAGCAACAATACTGTCGTCGACAATGTTTCTCAACTTACGTTCTCTTTCTTGATCTGCGCCTGTTAAAATCCAATTTAGCATACGAACTTTGGCAACCACGGACAAAAAATGTACCTCTTCTTCGGGAGTGAAGTCGTTGACAATGTTGAAGAGCTTCCGGATTTCCTCCGGAGTCTTGCCTTTAATCATGTTTGCGACGGTTTTGCACCCGACATCCCTGAGGGGGGTGGTGTGATGCGTTTGAAATTGGGCGAAAAAAACATCGCGCTTACAAAAGGGACTTGATGTCGAGGTAATTTGCAGCGAGGATGATCTCGAAAAGCATCTCCTGGTCGACAGTGATGAACTTTTGGTCCCATTCACTGATGTCGGTCGTGCGCTTGCGTGTTTCGTCCTGGTTCTGGTCAGACTCTGCGCTGGGGAGAGGTTCCCCGCGGTGGTGCTCGCAGTACTCCAGGACCTAACCCATGTTGATGATCAGCTGATGTTCACACAACGACTCGATTAACGTCTCAATGTTCACCTTTTTCAGCACGCTGGATGACACGTTGGGCAGGGGAATGGGTTGATCGCTCTCGCCGACGTCTAGAACGAGTAGCTGTAGACATGTTCGATTTTTTAGTGAAAAGAAGGGGAACTTACCCTCGAGCATGTTCTTGATGAGAACGCTGCGCTCGACGACTTCCTTGTCGGCATGGAAATGTTCGTTATCGGAGGTGACGAGGAGGACCATTGTGAGGGGCTGCGTGAAAGGTGTGTGGCAGTAGGGCGCTTACTTGAACCTGTTTGTCACGCTCTGTGGCTCCACTGTTCAACATGCCCCTCCCTTTCATTTCCCGCTCCTGTCAGCTCACTGCATCTCCATTCTCTATCCTAGGTCTCTATTTACCCTTCCATACTCCCAGAACGTACCTCACCGTCTTTGTAAATAGGTTCCATCCGTACCGCAACGAAACGTGCAGGAGGCACCGTTCGCAATCACGGCGGCTCTCCCGGAAAACGTCTTGGCCTCAAGAAATTTTCAGGTAAGTCGCTTCCTCGAGCGCATATCTTCTGTGCTGACTGGCCTAGATCAGTATGTTATCCCTGGCAACATAATCGTCCGCCAACGCGGAACCCAGTTCCACCCTGGACAAAACGTATTTGCCATCCATTTTCCGCTTGCACGACATACTCACTCGGAGCAGGTTGAGATGGGTCGTGACCACACCATATATGCCGCAGTACCAGGCTATGTCCGATTTTACAAGCAAAAGTGGATGCGCACTGAACGTAAATTCATCGGTGTTGTCCTCAACCGCGGAGAAAAGCTTCCAAGGGACGAGACGGCCCTCGGGCGTAGTCGGTACTGTGGACTCGTGAACCTCACAGCTCTCAAGTCCGGGCCCTCCCCGCCTTTGACATCGTGATTCATGGCTAGTGCTGTGCCGGGAGATCATTTAGGTGTCCATCGGATATCATTGCTGTAGTAACACGCACACGCTAATGCTATAATTACTGTCGCTTTCCCTGTGTTCGTAGACGTTGACCATCATGTCTTACCAGCTCAGTGTCTCACCTCTGAAGCCGCAAGGTGGGTAGTCTAAGGTACTCCCAAATACTTTGATTGGTGAGCGCCAGCTCTGGACATTAGATATTCCGCCAGAGGACACCATCGTTGCTCTCGGAACCGAGCTCCTTGACTCGACAGCAGGATGGAAGAAAGGAAAAATCCACGCCAAATGCAAAGTCCTCACCTTGTCTCGACCAAAGGGACCCGCCGACGGGGCTTCATGGCACTGTCGAGTCAGCGAGCATACAAGCGAGGATGCCACTTTCGACGAATTCTGGAGCAAACTTGGGGTGAACAAAGCTGAGAACGAGAAAGAGTCGCACATCGTTTGCATTTCCCCAGTATCACTGTAGGCTCACCTGTGCTACCAGATTCATGGGGGTCATCAAGAAAGTCGCTCAAGTGAAGCGCATATCTGACACACAGTCAATCTGGACCCTCTACTACACATTCCCGCCCCCTGTCTCCCCGCGTGTCTTTACCGTGCTGCAGACCGTTCGCTTGCTTGAATCCTCTCCAAAGTCAGGGTAAGTCATATTTCTATCAGACCTTTCGATCTTTCCCAATGGCGGATCAGAATCATTGTTTCCATTCCCATCGACTTGCAGGAGGATCATGAGCTTGCAAAGATAGAAGAGAAGGGTGTAAAGGGGAGATATGTTTCCGTGGAACGTCTCCTTGAACTAGAAGATGGGAAGGTGGAATGGCGAATGGCAACCTCCAGTACCCCAGGCGGAAGCATTCCCTCCTTCATCACCGAGAGTAGCTTGCCTGGCCAAATAGCAGCGGTATGCGTGTCCCCTTGTAACGACTGCACACCATTCACCGTGATTTACAGGACGTTCCGCATTTTCTCAAGTGGTTCCACACGGTGCGAGCAAGGGAATAAATAAAACACACTAGTCATGTTGTACAGCTGTGTTCAGCCAAATAGTACAGTTTCGCTGTCTCTTACGCGAGTTCGAGGTATCTCTCCACTAACGGGCAATCAGCAAAATCCATCTTATGCATTGCATCACCCTTACCTTCCCAGTTAGTCACCGCTTGATTCCACAAGCGTACTTCGTGCTCCCTCGTTCCACCATAGTGTTCAACGAACTCGTCGCCAAAAACTTCGCGAGCTATACTGCCCGGTCGCATCATTCTTGCAGTCGCCGCTTCGAGTGAACATGGCAACAAGACAACCTACTTCCGAGTCACAACTGAGATCGAAGTGTAAACAAGACAAGACAATGAACACTCGCCTCTCTCTGAGAGGATCCATTCTGGAACTCGCTCACGGGCGGTATTGTCAACTTCATTCGTTTTTCAATACCTCTGAAGCCCAATTTGAATATAGCACTGAGGGCGAAGTATGGATTCATGTCTGCGCCAGGTACGCGGACTTCAAATCTTGTTGCTGCTAGTGGGACTGAAGGGGGTGATATGATGCGGACTGAGCAACCTCTGGAGTCGTAACCATATGTTACGGCATTGGGGGCCCAGTACGCCTCTCCCCCAACAAGTCGCTTGTACCCGTTGATGGTAGGGACAAGCTATATGGCTTGTGAAGAATTGCTCTGATTGATAACAATCTATCGGCTTACCATGGGCATCACTGAGAACAAAATTAGCCCATTTGTATCAACTCAAATCGCAAAACACAAACTTACCATCTGGTAGTCCATCTAGCAAACCTGCCAAAAATTGCTCAGCACGCAGCGAGATAAATTTAGTATCTTCAAAAGCTGCATCAGTGCGCCCGTTTGGATGCTCAGGGTCTGAAAATGCAAAGATATTCGAGCCAGACAGATCTTGGAGCGAGACGTGCGTATGACTTCGAGGTAGTGAGTTATCTGTCCAGAGTTGCATCTGGAATGTGGCTTACCCACTACATCCAGGCAACTGACTACACGTCGTCACCAAGATCTCACAGGTTACGCGACAAGCCACTTACATTCCCCCAAGGCTTCGCCATAAAACTTGGAATGACTCCATGCTTCATCCCAATGCTTTTTGCCAATAATTTGAAAAGTATGGCATTGTCAGCCATACGAAAAGCTGAAGTGTAGGCCAATGCAGTTTCCAGCACTCCCGGGCCAGTTTCCGTGTCTGCAGTGTGTAAACACTCAAAACAGTTGAAGCTGTATCACGAGTCAATGACGTACGATGTCCTTCTACGTCGATCTGGAACTTGAGGCTTTCGTCGAATAGCTCGTTGAAGTATACTTGATTCAGTTGGGTGCGGAGAAGGGAATACCCGTGCACTTTTTTCATTGTTACGCATTTAGATCATTGTTCAAAATTAGGACTGAACGAAACGAACTGACTTCCGGGAGTTAGCGGCTGAAGCCCGGAGAACTTTTTCTCGGCGACAGACTCGGCCGTCTCTGTAATTATAGAGCATCACGGGGCGCGCTTTCTCGCGATGTACATGATGTCACCTTTGAAATTGAAATACTACCCCACATAAGTGCAACGACCCCGAATTAATGAGAAGGCTCACCTCATACTCGATACCCGCAATACACTTTAGATCCATTTCCGTGGCGCGTTCGCATGTTAAACGGAGGACGCCACGCGGATCGACGCACAAGGGCTTTAACGAGACTGGGTCCAAGAAGGAAACGAGAAAGAAGGGTACGTTGTTATCCCATGGAATCCTACGATAGGTCGAGAGGTCTACTTGAGCCAGAACATCTCGGTAGCCGTTTTCTCGGTTGGAGATTGCGAGTTCGCGCGCGTAAACCGCGTCATGCATGTCCCAGCCACTATTGGGAAGTAAACACGAGTAGCTCAGGATGAGCAGAAAACAGCGGACTAACAAGATGACACTGCAGAATCCGAATCCGCCCGAAGATACAGCACTCATGAACTTGGATTTTGACTGCGTATCCTTGGTCGTTGATCCTAGCACATACTATGAGGTCAAATGTGCTTACCATGTACTTTCCCCGCAGAACACCGTCAACTGGGACAGAATATAATTCAAATTCTCAATATGAAGCAGTAGACTAAATCACCATCTACACCTGGTCGACAAGATTAGACCAGGTGAAAGCCCAGACCGAGGGCTGTATTGACTCACCCGCCACTTTAATCTTGGTATCATATCGCAAATGCCGTGTAAGTTCCTCGAGCGTTTCGATGATAGTAGCCATGAGGGTATGAGATCGTCAAGGGAGGTGCTGCCAGTGGTAGTGCCCGAAGCCAACCAGAAGCGGATGCAAATGAACTCAGATCACAAAATGGCAGTCGGATCATTTTTCGACATCAAGTGAGATCGATGGGTTATCTGCATCGCAAAACTTTACCGATTCCTGCACAAGTTTCTTGCCTATCTTTGATTGAATCTCGACGGCTTCTCGTGGGCTCAGGTGCGGCTGAAGCTGACCATAATTGTCCTCGGCGACGAGTCCCCTGAAAGTTGCATGCTTAGACGATGGAACTGTCCGCCTTTATGATCTAGACGCGTTCAAAGTGCTCAAAGCGATCCGAGGCTTGGATCCGGTTTCCTCAATTGCCTTCCACTTCCAGTCACCCACTTCTCAGCTGTGGGTTGCAGCCGGGCGACAGGTGAGGCAGATGACCATCGGAATGCTCGTGTTCCCCTACTCACTTCGTTTCTGCGACATCGCTCAAGACACTTCTGTTTTCTCTGGAGACAGACAAGCTTATCTTGACCTCCTCGGACGTCCTGCGAACGCTGGACATAGGTGTTGATGATGATGATATTATAGGCGAGGTAAGGGTTACTAGCACTCCGAGCAAGTACGAGCCATATTGACAGCATGGTCGACTAGCTTTCCATCAACATGAAAGGAACCAAGATGGCGTTTTGCATGGACTCTGGTTCAGTCGGGGTGGTTGATCTGCAAAGTTTCGAAATCACGCGAATGAAGCAAGGTCATAGCAATGTGAGTACATCGCTCGTGCGAGGTCGATTCTTTCACTCTTATTTCTAGGTATGCGGCTCGATTCGATTTATTCCAGATCGTCCAAGTGAACTTGTCAGCGTGGGGTATGACTATACTTTGCTGCATTTTGACTTTACACAAGGACGCGTGCTTTCTCGAGATGACTTGAGTCAGTGGTTTTCCATCATGGCGGATCAGGCAGTCTGATGACTCCTCGTGTTCAGCGGCCGCTCCTCCGTCTGCCGGTGTTTCACTGTCGCCACCATTCATACTTTCTCTTTCAATATCGCCAACCGGAATAATTTCTGCTGGCACCGCTAATGGACTTCTGTATATTGGCACTGGCGGGGAAAAATCATCGGAAGCCCGGGCCTCAGGTGGTGGACAAAAACGACAACGCAAATGGCAGGGATTAAAAACGGATGGTAGAATCCTCTCAGACGCTGCAGAGGGGCCCATTGTCGCCCTGTACGTCC
>JBBPQC010000614.1:0-16665 GCA_038092295.1 Leccinum arenicola
CTTTGTCTGACGCGGATAGCGCATCACCTACAACACGCGATACTTTTCTGGCAACTACACCCTCATCGTTCTTGTCCTCGCCGTCTATGCCCTGTACGTCCCATATCCGTTTATCCCATTTCGACAAGAACGCTCACTTCGCTTTGCCTTTGATCCCCGTTTCGTCTATCTGGTCTTTTACAGCATCACGAGCCCCTTATTGCTCATCTCGCTAGCCTTTCTCTTTGGCGGGTTCGCCGCGATCAACAAGTTTGGTGTGTCATGTTTCGTCATTTTTGCTTCCGTCGTACTCACCCCTTTCCCTGCGTTCACATTCGATACACAGCCTCCGAACCCTTCCACGTTGGCTCCACCGTCATCACCCAGAAAACGTTATACACCGCCCTCTTCGTCATCGGTCTCCCCCTCCTCTGGCTTTCGTCCCCTTTCATGACTTTCTTTTGGCTTGTCGGCGCTTCGTCGTGTTTGATTCTCGGTCACGCCGCGTTGATGGAACCAGGCGTAGAGAGTGAGTATGCGAGCGTACAGGATTCGGTCTGAGGGTGGCGCATGACGTGGCATCTGAACCCCCGTACTCAAATGTAAACGCATTGTGGCGCTTGGCGCGGGCATTATGGACTTATCAACTAGTATTTGCTTCCATGCATGACAAGTGTGATTAGGATTTTTTTGATTTCCTTTCCTTCTATTTTGAATCTAAATTCAGTCCCGTAGACGAACGCCTCCGATCTTCCCGTCTCGTAGGTTCTCTCTCCTCGGCTAGTCAACTATAAACATATATAACTATATCTGCGCCTCTTACCGCGTCAATGACACGCGATTAGACCGTGGTCGCCTCTGAATCCATTTTTGCAGAATACATATCCTATTGCTATTGGCCAGGATTGGACTGGGCATAGCACTAGAACGGGACGTCCCACCGCGTTACGCGCATAGCCTAGGGCGCAAACGACCCACGAAATAATAAAGTCCACGGGATGAAGTAATAAAGAAGAGAGAAGAAATGAAATGAGTTGCATGGTCAGCAAATAAATCATAGCATGTGTGAGTTCCGAGATCAACATGAGGAACATGCTACACGAGCATGGATAAATAACAGTATGTCACATAATGAACACGAGCCAAAAAAGAATAGAATAGAATAGAATAGCGGATGACGAACGAGTGCGAGTCGCATGGCTATAGCAGAGGCAACCATTGACCTTGTGAAACAGCCGTGTTTTCAGTCCATGACTATGTCGGCGGGAGACCAAGTACTCACCGATAACTATGCTCGGCAAATCAAAAATGTCCCTTCGTATCGAGAAGCAGAACGTTGCTGGCAACGGAGCACCGGACGGCTTGAGCAAGACACAATGCGAATACACTGCCTTGGTCGTGTTTTCAAACGCGTGCGAGGCAAAGTTCTCCCAATATTCAACCACAGACTGGTTTTCAAACAACTGTACAGGCAAGCATGCGGGAAGAGGAGAGGGAGGGGCGTAATAACATTGGTTCGTTTGTGCACCGTGAACAGAAAGAGGAAGGTTACCTCATAAATGTATTTGCGTTTCCCGACAAGTTCTTCCATAGGCCATTCGGTCAGCATGCAGAATTCAGGTGCGACGAGACATATTTCGCCAGTACGTCGCCATACGACGGTCGGTGTACCGCTGTACGAAATGAGTTTCTCGAGTTCCTGCAAGATGTATATCACTCATTTGGCTTGAGACGGGGATAGTGGGTGACATACAAGTAAGGAACGTTGGAAGCACCTTTCGACAAACACTTCGTCTTCGTCCGTCATGGGCATTTGCAGCGCGATCAACGATGGTCGAAAAATGGCAAGTGCCCGAACGACGCGCAGAATATCATTCTTTTCAAATCTATCACCCAGGACGTTCCAAACGGGGAGTATCATCAGGAATTGACCTACGTAGGCCACGCATATGTCATGCATCAACGCGAGCATGTACGCACCGGGTCGGAAGGTGTTTCATGAGGAAATGGTAACCCTCAGTATAGTCATACGGGGCCGTTACGGTGAGCGGCTGTTGGGATGGTCAGCAAACAAAATATGGAAACGAAACGAATGACAAACCGAATGGTGCTCTGGAGTGCTTTGATGCGTTGAACTCGTAGATGAGGGAGAGGCATGCGACGAAGGCTCGACGGAATGAGGACCAGCCTCTTTTGAGGATAAGGGAACTATGCCCATCAACACATTATTACTGGGATCGCGGGAATAACGAGAGGGTTGAGACTGCGTGGAAGAAGTGTGTTGTTCCTGAGGATACGGCGCTGAATATGAGAGATCTGGGATAGAGTCCTGAGAAGGACGTGAATACTGCGTGGGAGAGTAGGAGATGAAGGCTGTGGTGGGGGAAGGCTGGGCGGTGGCAGCAAGGGTCGGCTCTGGTATGGATAGTCGTGTGGTTTCTGTAAATGAATATGGTGGTTGGCTGCCAGACTGGTAATGAGGCTGGGGGTGCAATGGCTCTGGAGACCAAGCTGAGTGTGGTACGCCTGATGATAATTGAGGCTGTGAAGGGGAGGGCGCAGTGCCCGATGCGGAATCAGGAGGACTTGGGTTTCCGAGGATAGCGGAGAGGATTGAGTACTCTAAATTTGCAGCCTCTGAACCAAAGGCAAAGTTTGAATCAAAGGAGACATTGAAGACAGGATCATTTGCAGGAAAGGGCTCAGCTGCGGAGATGGGCATTATGGGTGTGATGGAAAGAATAATGCAAGAGAGGATTTACATGTGGGTAAGGCGGGCAGCGGATTATCAGAGTTCTTATCCGGCGAAGACTTGGATTTGAGTTGTTCTGTGGCAGTCACGTGATCGAACGGCAAAACGAATAAGTGAGATAGGCAAGCACGGACCGAGCTCTTCATCGTCGAGGAGATACTTTGCCTTTTTGCGGTGACCCTCGACACAACTTCCAGCTATGCCACGCTTTATGCAGCGCTGACACGGACGCGCTGTGGAGTGAGGGTGAGAAGACATGAAGACCCCGCGGGAGGGAGGACAGACAATCGTCACATGTGAGGTGAGCCTTCTGGCAATGGGCACATGCGCGGTTTGCCTTTTTCTTCTTTGGGCCCTCTCTGTGTTTGCGGGGTGGGTGTGAGGTCGAATCGCCGCTCTCGTCTGGAGAAGTGTACCGCCTCCGTTTAGTAGGCGCGGAAGGCTTTCGTTTTTGTTGTACAGGATCTGGAGAGTGGTCTGGATGGGACATGTGGGCGGGATTGATGTAAGAAGTGGAGGCCATCGTGGGCGAGTCTGTGGCAGTGGAGACGTCTGAGGGAGGGAGGACGTGGGCAGACTCCATGGGGAGGAGTAGTTACATATATTAGCAGTAGGCGTCCAAGTTGGAGGAGATCTTCTTATTATGTAATATTTAAGATTATTTGAACCACATCATCCATGCAGAATCGACTAGCGAAACTCGCGCGGCTCATTGGTAGCGAATGTGCGCGACAAGAATTCAAGTGGATGAAACAGTCGCAACGATTTGGTCAGTTGAAATTACTAGACATGCTCGACCGGAGACTCGCTGGAGAACCTCTCCAATATATCCTCGGTTCGTTCATTTGAGCCCTCGGATTCCCGTCCTCATTCCGACGTCCTTCGCAGGTCACGTCCCATTCGGTCCCCTCGATCTCCTCACGCGTCCCCCCACGCTCATTCCCCGCCCAGAGACGGAAGACTGGACCCTCCGTCTCGCACAAATATGTGCGCCCTCCCCTGACCGCCGTATTCGCGTTCTGGACCTTTGCACGGGCTCTGGTTGCATTCCGCTGACATTATGTCATCTCTGGCCCCCAGGCAGTACCCACGCGGTCGGCGTAGACATCTCTCCAGACGCGATCCGGCTAGCAGCCGATAACTGCAGCCGATCACAATCTTCCACACGCCCACGCCACCTCTCCATCACCACCGTCGCCAACAATCTCCGAATCCCCCGAGGCCGAATCCTTGCAAATGCACGGTGATCCAGAACAATGCAAGAACCGCGACAACCGACCGCCACTTCTCAATGTCGAAACCGACAGCAAGAATGTGTTCACCCCGCTCCTGGGCGATATACACGACCCCACCTTGCTCCGCCGTCTCGATCCCCAACCGCCGTTTGACGTCATTACCGCTAATCCGCCCTACATTCCTCTGCATATTTACTACGCCCTTCCATCCTCCGTCAAAGATTACGAGGACCCCCGCGCACTCATCGGCGATCTCCGAGACGCGCCGCACCGTGACGGTCTTTCCTTTTACCGCACCATCGCCGCGCTCTTGGCCCAAAAAGACGTCCTTGCCCAGAAAGCAGTCGTTGCTCTCGAAGTTGGCCATGATCAGGCGCATGCAGTGCAACACATCCTCCGTCATACCCCCGGTCTACACCTTAGACAGATCGAGATATGGAAGGACCCGTGGGACAAGGACCGCGTTGTGTTTGCTCGCACCGCATGACCTTTTTCTTGTACACCACGTCCACACATTCGCATCAGTAGTGCACCGCCTGGTAAAACAGACAACTTGATACATGACCATGAATCCGTACACAAGGTCGATCACTGTAAAGTATCCGTGGGCGTGTGGCGATGTCAGTCCAGCTCAGTTGCCCCGGCCCGCCGACACCCTTCTGCCCTCTTTTTGGTCTGGGGACTCGGTTTTCAAGACCTCAGAGTATTTCAGGAAGGTTGACTATGTACGCGTGTCACGAATGCTTCTAGAAATTCGTTTATGTTCGACGTGATTATCGTCGCGGACACTTTTACCCAAGAGGCTCTTCCTTCGGGACCGTTACACGTCCAGGTGTTTCAATTGTTGCTATAGCGGTGAAATCTAGTGGATGAAAAACCAATCTTCTCCTTCTCCATCCCTAATCACCGCCAGGGCCCAATCTAATTACGCTCCCTTCTCTTTACATTTTGCCGTTCTTCCAAGCTTCTAGCAACATTCACATATGTTTTTACAACCCCTCCAACGTCGCTCCACCCATGGACAACCCCTGATCGCTCCCCCACGGCTCCCACCACGTCATACACCCAATGTTGACACCGCCAGTCGGGTTTATGCCGCAACACCTGCACCTGCCTCACGAGCCGTTTAAGCATGTGGAGTTGTCCCGGGCTCACCCACCTCATCACGAGCGACTCACGCCAGTTGGCGAAAGTCTCGAGTGCGAACGCAACGCTGAGTGGTATAGGTGTCGGGCGTGCCCACGAGCTCGTAAAAGTCTCTGCATTGGCGGCTTGGGAAAGCGGTCCAGGCACGGTCGTGCATGTGCCGTACATATTCGGGCCAAGCCCGTGCCTAGGGCGGCAGGGGGTGGCGGGGGTGGAAGTGGTGGTGCCATGGTAGTGACGACGGTGGCACTAGTAGGAGGTGCGGTGCGGACAAATAAGGTAAGACCACAAGTATTCGACCACGCTAGAATTGATCGACTTCGATGGGATAGCAACCGGATGGGACTGTTGAGCACGGGGCGATGGGCGTGGGCGAGTGGCGGTGGGACGGGCCTGCGGTGGGGGTGACGGTGGCGTGGCTTGTAGTAGCTGATTCAAGGGGTTCCATAGTACTGTACACCGCATTCGAGTTGGAGTTTGGTTTGTATCCTTGTGGTGTGGCGCGGCCATCTGCGGGACATGGATTGTTAGCCGATGCATCGACGACCGCGCAGAGACAAAAACTCACTGAAGCATGTTAGTGTATTTTTTTTTCTCGGACACCATCAACTCCTGGCCCAACCCTTGTGCTGTGAAACCGCACCCCGAGGGTTCCAGTTCAAGTGGCTCGGTAAACAATACAAGCCTCTTCTGGCGCACAGCCTCGTGAGCTAACCTCGATGGAACTTGAGAAGAGGAGCGGTCTGTCGTTTATATACCACTAGATCATCCCCGCCCATCCTGCATGGTACTCGCGTGGACGAGACGGCGGACGAGATACTTTGTGACAAAGCTATCGGATTTTTTGAATGTATGGATCATGCGCGATGTTTGCTTCCGCTGTCGCGACTGTTTAATTAATTCAACGAATTGTGGGCTTTGCTTCGGTGGGCCACCGCCGGACGAAGGGGCGTTGACAATTATAGTAGGCCGATGGACAAGACGTCATGCAGTAAGTGGGTTCGGAGCCGAGGTGAGTGGAGGGGGCATAATTGGGTGTCGAGAGTTCTTGTTATGTCTGGACATGGACGTACCAACGGAACGATGAGGGCCATAACATGACAAGTACGATTTCCCGAGGAGCGCACAAGACCCGCTGGGTAGACGAGATAAACCGTGGCGTCATTACATTGGGGATGTCTTGTCGACAGAGTTCATTCAGTCCGAGTCCGTGCTGACAAAGAGATTCTGCAAGCTGCGTCAAAATTAAGTAAAGAGCGACCACTCTTCGCCTTACCAAAGTATGCTGTGTTATGGTTCGTTTCCAGTAGCACATTTGGAAGTAATCTTCACAGAAGGATCGGCGGCGGAACGCCGTGGAGTAAATTAACGGAAGAAGACAAAACGTGCACGCTCATAGGACGCCGTTAGAGAGTCAACTCCGAGCGAGGTTCTCGGGCGTAACTACTTAGAGGGGTACTGGTTTGATCCATGAGCGCTGTACCGCGGCGTCAATTATGCGGATGAGGTCCGAGTCCCATGCGTTCACCGGTTCCGCTTGGAGGCTCCAGTGAGCTGAATCATTTTGAAGTTCCTCGTGACAGTGTATCCATGATTCGCCTACTGCTGAAAGTAGATGTTGGGTGAGATAATGACGCGCGGATCCCTCGAAAGAATCAGCCATACCTGTGAAGACTCGACCCCGGAGCTTGTTGTCAAGCAAGTCTTGCACGCAATAACATATGTTGATCTTGAAACCTTGACTCGACAACGTGAATTGGCTATACAGTTGGATTGGGGTCAAATTTGTCTCTGGTGTGCAAGTTCCGTTCCACAGATTCGGACGTGGCGTCTCAGAGTTCCTAGTGTTGTTCGACATCCCGAGGGATATCATTTGCGCTAACATGTTAGACATCAAGTTATTCCATGTGCCACCTTGTGCGATTCGAAGTCAAAAGGCTTGTTGAATCCCTAATGGCACGCTCATCCAGACCCGCTAAGGAGAGCCCGTGTCAGATGGGGGGAAGCGCAAGAACCGAAATTGAAGCCGCGGTAGACACCAAACTACAATTGAGCATGCACGTTTGAACGTGGGAGGCCTCTTGAGTCTTGAAACACGGAGACATTTTTCCAGAAAAAGAAGTTATTTCAGACTCTCCAAGCCAAGCAGACGGTACCCGTACCTACAATTCAAGGCGAGACTCTGACAGCCTTGTTTACGCTGAGAGCCAGAAAATAGAACTCAGCGTCGTCAGGGTGACCAAACCTTTTTACATTTGCTGTCACCGTGCATATTGCAACTTGCCCCAGTGGTTGCAGAGAAGCAAGACTTCGGGGATCCTGGTTACCACTTAAGTATGATCATGATTGCTAAAATTATCATCCGTGCCAGTACTTACTCTGACATTCCGGTCCAACGAGTCAAACTCCGCGCTGGTGTCGGAACCGCGCAATCGAACTACTAGCGATCGATTCGAGTTTCTGCCGTTTCTACGGGCTCTTGAGCACCCACATTGGATGCGCCGCGGGCTCGCACGAACAAAACCTATTAAACCTTTACAGCTTCCGTCGGCGGATATGAGAGAAAGTTGAAACTGGGGATAAATTCGATTATCGGGTTAGCCCGACTCCGACTCGATCTAGTCCTACTAAAACTTGAATAACCCCGCACGCCAATCTCCAGTACATCGATGTCTTATCACCGTATCCCCATCGATGCCTTTGAGATGACGTTTGGCCAGACGACGGGTGAGCGTTGTTACCTCTCGCACCAACTATTTACCGATCTCTCCTTGTCTAGAGCTTTCGGGTGTAGCACTCGGCGGAAAGGTCACCAACGTTTCTGACGAATTTTTCGCCGGAGCCTCTCATCTTCTCCTCGTTGAAGTAAGCTCTGCCCATGTCGCCCCGCACTACTCTCCTATATTTTCCATTTCCATCTCCAATCACGATTCGACTGATTAAATCTTGATCTGTTCATCATGATGTAGCCTGCACCAAGTCTTAAAGGGCAGTTCGGTCCCAATGGGGCGTTGTATAGTGGATGGGAGTCTAGGAGGCACAATCCAACGTTTGATTGGTGCGTGGGGATGTTATCATGTTTGCACTATCGGGTTCAATGATAGCGATCATGAATGGATGAAGGTGCATTATTCGCCTTGGTACGACTGGCACGATCGTAGGCTTTGATGTTGATACCTCTCATTTCAACGGTTAGTTATCTTCTAGGTAACGCTCACATTCATGTCGCTGATGCATATCACAGGAAACGAAGCACCCGAAGTTTCGGTCGATGCGTTCCTTGCACCTGATTCGGATTCGGATCCGGACCTTGCAAGTACAACGGTATGCACGCTGAGATGATATTCCCGCCAAACTGACAACGCCCATGGGTTTCGTTCCCCAGTGGACAGAGATTCTCCAGAAAGTACCTCTGGGACCGTCTTCTCGACATCTATTCAAGATCTCCGACACCACGCGATTCAGCCATGTTAAACTCAACATGTATCCTGATGGTGGCATTGTAAGCAATTGCTGATGGTCATACCGAGTAGTTGATACGAACAGTGTTATTGTAGGCACGCTTCAGGGTCTATGGCCACGTTGCACCTGTCCAGCCGGCCGACGACTTGATGCCATTTGATCTGGCGCATGTCTTTGCGGGAGGCCGAGTCGTATATACGTCTGACCAACATTTTGGAGTGGGGTCGAACTTGATCTTACCCGGACGAGGTGAGGGTGCAGTTTGCTGGCTCAAACATGTCTCGTACGGAGAATTGCATTGTAGGCAAGGATATGGGTGATGGATGGGAGACTAAGAGAAGCCGGCAGAAAGGGCACAAGGACTGGGTGATTATACAACTGTGAGCGTTCTCCTCTGGGATCATAACCTAGTGAACGATATCTCCCATCCTTTCTTTTTTACAGGGGTGCTCCTGGGAGACTGCAAACTGCCGAAATCGACACGGCCCATTTCAAGGGCAATTTTCCAGAGAGCTGTGAGTTGCATGGATGCCGCACAGCAGAAGATGTCCCGAAGAGTGACAGCGAACTCTGGGTCCCGATTTTATCCCGGGTCCCATTGGGGCCGCACAGGAGGCACTTTTTCCATCTGGTTGTGAACCCGGAGGATGTGTTTAGCCATGTAAAGGTCACGATCTATCCCGACGGAGGGATCAAACGAGTGAGGATCATCGGGACAAGGGAAGTGACGAGTCCTAGTGAGGATGCGGCCACAGTTGTATCAGGGCAAGGTGCTGTGGATAAGGAGGAACAATCCACACGGGAGGTGGAGAAGATCGTTGACGCCGCGACCAAAAAGCGCGTCATTCCTGTTTTGCCACTGACACATGAGGCATTTGCGTCATATGGACAGGTTATTCAAGCGTACGGCGATCATACAGCCGCGCCTCGCGGTACTAAAATCACCCCTGCCAACGGTGGTACGGCGAGCAAATTCCATAAGCTCGCGCTTCTGCGGTCGACGTATCCTGATGGGATGGACGCTACATCCGGGCTGTCAGTGTACCGATGTCAACCGGCGGTAGTCGAGAATGGTCGTCTCAGGCTAGCTGTCTTGGAACGGCATCCGTATACGAACCAGGCTTTTTTGCCAATGGGGGGTGGGGGTATTGAAGGAGCTGAAGCGATCAGGGAGCCGGGGAGGAGGTACTTGGTGGTAGTGGCGTTGAAGGGAGAGGATGATGGACCAGATGTGCGGACAATCAAGGCGTTTGTAGCGAGCGCAGGACAGGGAGTGGTGTACGATACGGGCGTCTGGCGTAAGTGACGTCATGGTGCTTTAAGTGGTTCGCTCACTCTTCGAACAGATCAGCCGATGACGGTCTTGGACAAGGTAAGCCTATTTAATACTTAGGTATGTAGGATGATTACTGATTGACTATAGCCAATGGATTTTGCGTGTGTCGAGACACAGATTGGAAACGGGGACAAGGCAGACTGTGAAATAGTAGATTTGGACGAGGAGGAGAAGTTTGAGCTGCAGATACCCGTTTCGGAGTTTGAAATTACTCGTCGCTTTGTGTAGAGTTGACCTTTCACTTGTCAAAACTTGCTTGCAACTTATCTCTATGCGACGATGGAGTCGAAGAAACGACCTCTTGCAGACGACGACGAGCTCGCGGCACAACCGAAAAAACGGGTTGTCACCTCTCCTGGACTCGGCGCAAGTCCCTACTCCGTCGCCAATGGCATATCTGACGCCGTCCCGGAGCCTACGGCAGATGAACAGCTCGAGGTGGGCTCACCCCGTGTCGACGTATACTGCGTAGTCATATTTCTCCCCCCCCCCCCTTTCCCTATATGCTTTGTATGGGTTTAGCTGTTTCGCAAGGATGCCTTGTTTCGTCGAATGCGTCACTACGCACGAGAGAACGAGAAAAGTCAGGCGCGTATCGCACAGCTGGAGCAGCGCAAAAGTACTTGTGAAGCGGGCTTGGTCGCGATCGCTGCGTGTTGGGAACAGGTGAGACACCTCGTGTTAAATCCAGGTGACGCAGCTGGTCGTTAACCGTCATTTCCTCTCTCTTTCATGCTTTAGCTCGTGGATACGATACGAACGCTCACAGTACAGGACGAAATGCCCAATGTCATCATCGACACCAGCAGTGGGTCTTTTTCCTGTCACTGGCCTGAGTCGATTGTCTCATGTTGTTCGTGCAGGCTTGTTTGATCTCTCGCAGCATGTGTCGACCGACTCCAGCTTAAGAGCAGCGTTGGAACAGAATATGCACGCGACACAACGCCTCGTGACAAGCTTCCTCAAGTCGCGACCGGTCGTCGCTCACGACGCGACGTATCAGCGTTGTCAAGAAGCGCAGACAGAGGTGCGTGCTAATATGTCCCAACTGCGTCTCATGTCCACTTAGAGAAGCAGTGTGTGGCACTTCGTTCCGAGGTCCTGGCAATGCGGAATCGGTTGGAACAGGTCGAGGCGGATAGGACACGATTCCAAGAGCAGCTTGCGACTGCGGAGACGCGGATCGATAGACTGAAGAGTCGTACTGTCACTGCGATGCAGGTGCAGTCGTCATCGTCGCCCAGGGACCGATCGGCAATGGAGGATGTTCGACAAGATAGTAGTTCACCGCAGGCCCATTTGGATTCACCACCGGTACGTACAAGATGAATGCGTCAAATCGTCACTGATAGATGGTCTAGCACCCTCAGGTGAATGGTCATGATCACTTACCACCAGGAGATTCAGAGGAGTTCCGCACTGCCCTAAAAAGCAAGGCGGAACGAATCTCGATACTAGAGGCCGAGAACAATCGGCTAACGGAAGAGATCACCGGTCTGAGAATAGAGGTATGGACGATATTCTTGGCTGAATTGCCCATCCAACGTTGACTTTTAGGTACAAGCGCCATCGGTAGAAGTCATCAGCGAAACTCCACATTACAGGCTGTTGCTGGACCACTCATCGCGCCTCCAAAGCGCGCTGGCAGACAACACACAGGAGATCACGACGCTCAATAACGCGCTCGATCAACTTCGAGTATCGCGCAAAGAGTTCGAGGAAGAAATCCAAGTCCGTCGTCGAAAAGTTCCATTGTCAGTCATTCTCACGTCACGTAGGTTGCAGCACAACAAGCATCCCAAGAATTTAAGACGCTCTTGTCGAAACGCGACGCAGACAACCTTCGGGTCCGGGAACTGCGCGACCAGTATGGAGCCGAGCTGTTGGAGCGGAAAGCCAGGGACTCGGTTAAAATTCACTCCATACACGAACTGAAGGAACTTGCTGAGTCACGGTCGGAGCGGATATCCCAATTGCAGTCAGAAGTTGCACGGCATAAGGCCAGGCTTGCGGCCCTGTCCGGCGACGAGGACCTCATGAAGTACTTTTTTGAGGGCAAACTTGACGACCTCGACTACGTACACTCTCTAAAGCGGAAACTGGAGTAAGAGACTTCCTCGAGCTTTCGCTGTACCTACCGGCTAACGTTTTTTTAGTGAGGCTGAAGCCAAGTCTTCGGCACTTGAACAAGCCTTGTCTGCGTTGAATAATGACCATCCTGACGTCGCACAGCACATCTCGGCCGAATCGACCGCTCGCGCGGAGCTCGCAAGAACATCGAAAGACTTGGCCCGTTATCGTTCCATTTTCGGAGAGTCCACACCGGAAATTCGGCCCCTTGCACTGCGACTCGAGGCAAAGCAAGACGAGCTTCAGAAGTTACACCTGCTTACGGAACAACAAGCGCAAGCAGAGACGTCGTTGTTCGCAGAGATCGATCGCCTTTCCTCTCTTTGGGAGGGCTTAGATCAACAGGTGAAAAAGAAGGTGTTTGACCTGGCTGCGTTCGAAGAAAAATTGCAAAAAGCTGCTCACGAGGTTCGTTTTTTATTCTTATTTATTTATTTTACCTGAACAAAGCGACGAATTTTGGCGCGATGGGACAACACAGAAAGCTAAGGCCGAAAACAAGTACTTTGCTGCCATGCGCGAGAAGGAGATGGGCGAATCGGAACGAAAGGCGATGGTGCGTCAGCTTGAGAAGCAGGGTAAGGCTGTCGAACGCGCTGCAGAGGTGGAGAAACATCTCAGTAGCCAAGTCGTGCGTCCTTTCAGTCGTACCATTTCAAGCCTGTCTCAATCGTTCGTTGATAAGACTGACCTCGAGAAGACAAACCTCTTGAGCCGGAAGGCGGTCGATAGTGCGGAGAGGCGGATTAGGACGCTTGAAGGTGATCTTTCGAAATCGCAAGCAATGGTAGAAGCGGAGAAAAAACGCGTAACTGAGGTATGCACAGCATGCTCTATCCTCTCAGGTCACTCATTCAACTCTCCAGACCGTTGCTTTCGCGAGCGAACGAGGCATCTACATTCGTAAACTCGAGTCGTCGTTGAAAGCTGCGGAGGAAGAGATCTCTCGGACCAGAAAGGAAGCCGAAAAGAAGATCAAGAAGATGAGTTCGGCAGTTACCCCTACGAGCGCACGGGAGGAAGCGCTCACTCAGGAAAACGAAGGGCTTTGGGTGTGTATCCGTTTCGCGTGATAGATGGTCATGTAAACAACTCCTTATTTTTTCTTCTCAGAAAATTGTGAAATGCACGACCTGCAAACAAGGCATGCGTGAAGTCGTGTTGACGAAATGCATGCACAGTACGACATGCTTTGAACTCTTTTGTGTCAACTAGGATACTCACCGATACTTGGCCAGCATTTTGCAAACCATGCGTGGAGACCCGCATCTCGACGCGCCAACGCCGGTGTCCGCACTGCAACCTGGCGTTTGCACAAAGCGAAGTACAGACGGTTTATTTCCAATGAGGTTGCAGTCGAGTGGCATGCTGTGAGCGTGCTCGACGGTCGGGCGGGTTGTCAGAAGTCTTTTAAATGCCGATACACTTATTGCTTCATGAAGTTTTTATCAGAAAAGCTAATGTTCTCTTCTAATAATGTGAACCTGTATGTTTTCACTGAGTCTCTGTGAAAAGAAGGCTACCCGCTGCTGTGAGATCTACTCAGAACATATGTGTGACACCTATGGAGACATGTCTTACTCTCCCTGCACACCCAAGTCTGTAAAAATGACTTCGTTGAAGGTTCATCATCATGATCATGGACAACTGTCATGAAATGAACTTCAAATCCCAACAAAGAAAAAAAACTATGCCCGGAAATGAAGGTCCAGCACAGCCATAGCCATTTTGATCCATTGCACACACCAGCACTGGTCCAACCAAAGACATGGAAAGGTTTAGCTAACAACCAAAAGAAGAAACCATATTCCTTTTTTATTAGGGTGGCATAGGCCCCATGGTAAGGTAGGACAATTTTACTGATTCAATGGCTGTGCTAACAGTTAGATAAGGCCCAAAGCAGGCCAGAAACATATACACTAGACTAAGGAAGAACAGAGGATTTTATAAATCATCTTTTATTTAGAGAATCTGATTAGGTAAGACTTCTGTTACTTGTCACTTTTAAATCTGTTTTTTTTAGCTATGTATCCAGCACATAGAGTTGTATTTTCCAGGCAGTGCTACTAGATATCAATGTGCTGTTGATTGGTGGGAAAAAGAGGGGTTTAGGTGTTTTTAAAAAACTTCTATGCCAACAGCCCACTCCAAAATGGCAGAGTTCAAACAATTTCCCATACTACATGCTTTTTGTAATTCAATTAGGGTTATGCTATGTTAAGCCATGATTTCAGTGTGCCTACAGCGCATTTCTGGTAGTTTTTGACATGCGCAATGACATGAAGTCCGCGGTTCACATGATTTCATACATGGGACCTCCGCTTGACTGTACATCGGACTTCCGATCAACTCTCTTAAATCCGGATCGACCCTACAGCGCATTTCGGAGTGCCTTCGTTATGCGCAATAACATGAAGTCCGCAGCTGACACGACTTCATACATCGGACCTCCGCATTTCAGTGTGCCTACAGCGCATTTCTGATGGGTTTTAACATGCGCAATGACATGAAGTCCGCGGTTGACATGATTTCATACATGGGACCTCCGCTTGACTGTACATCGGACTTCCGATCGACTCTCTTAAATCCGGATCGACCCTACAGCGCATTTCGGAGTGCCTTTGATATGCGCAATGACACGAAGTCCGAAACTGACACGACTTCATACATCGGACCTCCGCTCAACTGTCGTAAATCAGGATCGAACCTACAGCGCATGTCGGAGGGTTTTGTAAATGCGCAATGACACGAAGTCCGCACATGCCTGTAGATCCCTTGTATACGCATTTTATGGACCCTCTGTAGTGCGCGACGGAGGTCCTATACCAATATACATTTTCGCTCGGGTATAACTAAGGGAAGGAGGGGGGGATCGACTATGGATGGTCCGCGTCTCCAGCAGCCGCAGTCCCCTTTTGCGTCACCTCCGCACTCACATCGACGTCCTCCATCTGCTCCTTTTCCTTTTCCTTCCCCTTCCCCGCCTCCTTCCCCTTCCCCGCCACCTCCGACTTCCCCTTGGTTCCTTCTCCGCTCTCCGCTCCTCCTCCTCCGTCCTTGCTCGAACCCTGGACGAAGACCGTTCGGTCGCGGCTGAGAGTTTCTGCGAGAAGGGTCTGGGCCCTCCCCAACTCCTCGAATGCAGCGAGGTGGCGAAAGTCGAGATTGTACCTGGCGCCCTCCAAATTGATCCAGGACGTTATCTGGTTCATCTTCAACTCGTTCATCTTGTCCATCCTTACCACGATGTCCTTCGTCACCTCCGCCAGCATCACTATGCCGTTCGCGGCAGCTTCCATGAGTGCGCGGGGCACGACCACCACCTCCTGCTCATCTCCGTCCTCCTCCGCGTCTGACGTCGCGTCGGTGCGGGCCCGTTTCTTTGGGACGACCTTGGACGATCCTGCCTCCGGACGAGGCCTCCTGCGAGCGACTGATGGCGCGATGGAGTCCGCCCCGGTCCTACCTCCGCTCCAACTGCACCCCTTGCGGGCGAGTTGACAAGGCACGCAGGAGGTGGCCTTCCTCGCACCTTCCTTCGCCTTGCATTCGCGAGGCTGAACGAGATGGACGCACCTCTCGCAGGGATCCGGGGTTGCGCTCGCGATGTCGAAAGATTGTGAGCGGAGGGCCTGAGCGGCCTCCGCAGTGGCTCTGCGACGCTCCTCCTCGAGGCGTCGGGCTGATTGCTCCTCCTGGGCAAGTTGCTCCGCCTCCTCGCGTCACCGTCTCTCTTCCTCTTCTTTCCGGCGCTGTAGTGGATTAGCGGCGACGACTCGGAGGGTGAGGAGAATGTTACTCACCTGCTCCTTCTCCAACCTCTTCTCCTCCTTGAGTCGTATGACTCTTTGCTTCTCCAACTCCCCTCTCCAAATCTTCTCCATCTCCTTCGCGTGTGACACGTCGTCATCGTCGTCGGAGTCGGTGAGAAGGTCGTCGTAGGACACGGTGGACCAGTCGCGCGTGGGTGGAGCGGGTGGCATAGAGAATGAGGATGGGATGGGATGAGATAAGGATGAAGATGAAACGAGGAAGGTGGTCGCAAGAAGCGGAAGACGGGACAGGTCCCGCTTCTTATAAGAAGTCACAAAATTGGAACTCAGCGTATATTGACTCGCGACGCGCGACATCCCGTGACATGCACGTGAGAAAATAGGTACACGCGTAGCTTCTTCATGTCACAATTGTGTCCGCCCCCTACCTCACCGCGAGATTAGAATGTGACCTCGCCTCTGCCACTGATTATAGATGATATTTGGATATCCGACAGTAGATAGATGCGCATACACGACACTGTCGGATATGCGCATACACCATAACGTCGGATATGCGCAGTAGTATATGCGCACATCCGACAGTGAGTAGAATGCGCATACACTACACTGTCGGATATGCGCAGTATTATATGCGCACACCCGACAGTGGGTAGAATGCGCATATTCGACCAGCAATGGTGTGCGCATATCCGAAAAGTGTACAATATGCGCATACACCATACTGTCGGATATGCGCAGTATAACCTAAATAGGTACACGCGTAGCTTCTTCATGTCACAATTGTGTCCGCCCCCTACCTCACCGCGAGATTAGAATGTGACCTCGCCTCTGCCACTGATTATAGATGAT
>JBBPQC010000615.1:0-16649 GCA_038092295.1 Leccinum arenicola
ATAGGTCGGAAGGTCGAGGGCACCGTACGATGTGATGGGTCTATGAGACTCAGGGGGTCAACAAATTGGGACAAAGTTTCCTGCGGGAGCCCCTCACCTCCACATAGAGGGATTGATCCCCCCGGTAAAGATGACTGCGTAAGGGAATGCAACGCCTGCGACCTGTCCGTCGACCAGCAAGCGTACCTCGCGGAATGGTCCATCGCCGTATGTTGTACCAGACGGGAGATCCCCGAGATACTTGTTCGGAACGTTGTAGTACTGCAGAATTTGAAAGCTCAACGCTCGAGAGACACAAGACGAGAGAACGACCTACCCAGAACTCCTCCGCGCCATTACCCGATGCGTACAGTTCGGCATAAATCTCCACCGTGTTTCGAGGAAGGGTAACGTTGAGCTAGATTGACAATTCCATGTCATGACATCCCAAAAACGGGATTTCGGCTCACAGAGAATGCGGGTGGGACAGAGGCGTCATCGGCAGAGATGTTTGACATTGTAGAGATCGGGACAATAAGGTTCGATTGGTTTGCCGTGGGGTGCTCTAACGAAGCTGCGTAGAACGTTGCATGGAGTGTTGCTGTTGATAAAAGGTAGTAGGACGATGGCTAATAGTTGGAGGTGACTCATATACACACTAGCATACGATCCATTCAGCCCGGTTTCTAAAAGATTGTCTAATTCGAGGATAAAAGGCCCTGGTTTGGCAAAGAGTGGGATGTAACGAGTGACGTCTTTGATGTAGGTCCAGATGATTCCGTTGTGTGTGGGCTCGGCGGTTGAAGTCCGCCAAACTAAAGCCATGTTCGAGGGTATTCAACGGCAATTTCCATGAATGTTCGTACGTACTTTCAGTGTTCTGGAAGGTGAAAACTCCGAGACGGTCGTATTGTGTTCCGTTGGATGTCACGGTGAAGTTTAGGGTTACCGCTGCCCATGAACCAGGCTCGCCGCAATCAGCAGGTGGCCTAAACGACTGTCAGTTGTTATATCAGAAAGGGCTGTATATTAGCTCACGAATATTGGGCGATCTCGGGGCTGAGATGATGAAATCAGAAGGCCTCTGAAGACTAGTAGAGCTATGAAGAACCTACTTTCCGTAAGAGTTTCCAAACGTACGCCTGTGTGTAAGTTCGTCATATCAACCGTATGAAGGCTGCTGGATGGATCTCACTCGAAAATCATGGTTGTACATGTCTGGGCATTGGTTGGTACAGGCGGAGATTCGGCGACCTGGAAGTCGACCAATACATGGGCATTGGCGCAAGTGGCTAACGCCGCACCGAGCAACAGGGCAAACACCTTGAACGCGGACAGCATCATAGTGGTGCTGTTTGGTCGGGTCAGACCAGGGAGAAAAAGAGGTGGGATTTATACGGCGGGGTAAATGGATGTGTGCCAAGTAAACCCCGCAAAGTGCGGTGAGGCAGGAGTGCTGAGGTAGATATATTTATGGTTGGCTGAAAAGTGCATGCATGTGTATGAATGAGATTATCTTGATGGAGGCATGTGTTCGATCGAGTACTCGGTCTGTGCCCACGGGATCGGTGGGAGGAAAGAATTGACCTTATGAAGGGAGGACACGTCTTGTATTCCTGAGACTCGGAGAAGATTCGGTTTCGTCATGTGTGATACGTAACCCTAAGCGGAAATGATCATATGAGTTGTCCACATGCACGTCGCCGATGTCCGAGCAAGGTGCGTGAAACAAGTTGAGACCCAACTTGGATTCGTGTTTTGCAGATGCATGAAAGCGACGGTCGAGTCGAGATGTGTAGTGCTACTAATTTGCTAATCGATTGACTTCGCCGCAAGCCAAAAAGGAAATGATTATAAGCGAGGCGCTTGAACACAGATGGGCATTCACGTTAATCGTAAATATGTACTTCAAGGTGTCTCTAGCAAGCAGCTGAAATAACGACGAGGTATAACGAATTGGTTAAAGGTGGGTACTTTGAAGGTGGATTGAACACTCTTGCTCAAGGGAGGGCACGTCGGTCAAAACTGGTGATTGAATTCTTGCTCTCGAGATACTGCCGTATGCTCGTCTCCTTCTCCCACTGCCCGAGTGCTTGTGTTCTCTTCCTCGCGTCTTCCATATGCTTGCCCTGTTGCTTCCTCCGGAACGTCCAGTTCCGCAGCGGATTCCGTACGATGTGAATATCCTTCGCCAACCTCTTCTGCGTCTCCTACTGTCGATCGACTCTTAGATTTCTTCTTCTTCTTCTTCTTCTGTTCCGGTGCATTATATGCATCTTCTGTCCTGGCCCACCTGTCTTTCTTCTTCTTCTTCTTCTTGACAGTGGCGGCCTCGCCAGTCTCGGGAAGAGATTCATCAAAGTTGGCTGGGTAGCGCCAGCGTTTACCCGCTTCTGGCGTGTGCAGGCTGTCCTCACGCTCGGCGCTGTAGTATGATTCATCATCAGGTCGCCACAGCCCGTCGCCGTTTCTTGGAATGTTGTCGGCAGAATCGCTAGTAGCAGTCCGCGATGGTCCGACTTGACCCTCCTCCAGGGGTTGTTGATCGTAGCCACCGTCGGGATTCCGATCATTGTATTTGCCAGCCCATTGTGAACGTCTTTCATGGCGTTTGATGACGGAACCATCCACAAGGCCATAACGCAGCGCCCATTTGGGAGTCCTTTGGTGTGTCTTGTTGTTCCGAACGTTCTTTCAGCGAAAAAAAAAGATAAGAGTCAGTTGGAATGAAGCCGATCGTTATGGGCGTACCTGTATGTAGAAGTTATGGACGTGCCCTAGAAGAAGACGATGAAGATAGGGCGACACATGGCGACGGGGAAAAGCATACCTGGTATGTAGCCAGCGATTGTCAAGAGTACGTTCAGCCAAAAGTCCTTTCCGATGCCGAACCTGGCTGCGACGGCTGGAGATAGCACGATGGGTGATTTTGTTTCACACACACGAGTGATGGAACACGTACCCAATGGTGGCACCAATGTCCCAGCGATGAAGATGACAAAGGCATACCAGTGGTAACGTCGTACCTTTGGTACCTTTGGGAGCTTGTTGTTTGTGGGCATGGGTGGTGATAGTCACTGGACATGGACAACCCGCACTGGCGAGCACCTTTCCTTATTTGGATTCCAGGTACACCAGTTCTTTTCCTAATTGGTTAATGATCACGTGGCACTCGAAATGAGGTAAACGACCGCCGTTCCGCAATGTCGAGTCTCGACCAACCTTGACCGGGACGCGCTCATCCAGCACCACACGGCTCTATGGTGAGTCCACCTGTGCAGTCTCAGTGACAGTCTAACTAGGTTCTTTTGTTTCTGTACCATGCTGGAATCCACTAGATCACCACGATGCAGCAGGACGAGCACGAACCTGTGCTCGACCTCTCCGACGTCGTTCACGATGACCCCTTGGGCTCAGAGGACGAAACAATTCACGAGGAAGACCCTATCGACGTGTCCGATGCACATAATGCCTCCTCCTTCCGACCCTCACCACATCACTCTCGTTCTTCACCTCCGGACCTTCCCCTCTCACTCGGCGGTTCGTCCTCTGTCGCCGAGAACTTCTCTGTCGAGATGCTAGAACGGGAGATCTCCACTCTGCTACACCAGAACGCTTCTGCTGCATCTGCCGCCCTGCTCAGCGCTGCTGCCCAACAACGACAGGAACAAACCCTCGCAGGGCAGGGCAGCCGAGAGCAGGGCAGTGGAAATGCGCAAACGTCTAGTCACGAGGGTAGCCAGAATGCTGACGAGTCAGGAATTGCGGACCTTGGGCTCAATCTGAGTGGGATTGCTGCAATGTTGCAAGCTGCACATGCCCACGCAGCTTCTAATGGGCACCACATGGACGCTTCGAAAGGGAACGGAATCAGCGTGGAGGGGGGGCAGTTCACGACGCGCACCACACCTGCATTTCGTTCCCTTACCGCGGGCGACTCTGATAACTATGCCGCCGACCGTAGGCAAGAGAGGAGCAACGAAGACTTGGATTTGACATATCTTGACGGGTCCTCGGTGAACCATTCGGAGAGCGAGGTTGACAGAGATAGGGCAAGTGACAGGCGCTCGACACCTCATGGCTCCCGCAGGGAAGGTTCTTTGTCTGATCCTCATTCCGGTGTTCCAGGGGAATTCAATGACATCAGCGACATCCTGAACCACCTCTCCTCTCATTTCGAAGCTGAAGCAGATTCGGACCGCCAGCGTCGTCCTTCATCAACGGAAGTTACCTCCCCCGTTTCTCGGTCACGCAATGATCATACACCTGCTCGCTCCCCCGCGGGTCGTGCGAAGTCCCCACCAAGTGCGGCGGCCCAGCCTGTTGCATCTACGTCTTCATCACCGCGGAAGGCTGTCACGGAATCCAAGAAGCTGAAGAAAAGGGACAAGGACAAGGACGCAGAGAGCGAGAAGGACAGAGAAAAGGACAAGGATAAGGACAAGGATAAGGAAAGGGACAAAGACAGAGCGCCCAGTGTACACACCTGCCAAGACCCCCAGTGTCGCAAGTCGTTCACCCGACGGAGTGACCTCGCTCGACATATGCGGATACACACGGGCGAAAGACCATTTACGTGCGGACACCCGGGATGTGGAAAGACGTTTATTCAGGTTCGTCCTCCCTATTGATAGTCATTGCGTTGCCCTTAACGTCATGTTCAGAGATCTGCCCTCCACGTGCACGAGCGAGTACACACTGGCGAGAAACCGCACTCTTGCGAATATCCGGGCTGTGGCAAGACATTCGGCGATTCCAGCAGCCTCGCGAGACATCGTCGCACGCACACAGGAAAACGGCCGTACAAGTGTGAAGATCCCGAATGTGAAAAGACGTTTACCCGGCGAACGACGCTCACACAGCACATGCGCACACACGATCCGACATGGGAGCCAGATCCTGCAATGTATGTTTCTAAATGTGATCCGATCTTATCATGATGATCATTCTGATTGGCCGTCTAGAAAGTACAGTTTCAAAGCTAAGAAACAGAAGGTATCTGACGGGACAGCCGAGCTTGATTTGGAAGAGTCCGTGCGGACGATCTCGGCCCTGTTCTCGCAAACAAGCAATGGCCACCATCATCACACGCCACACTCGGCGGAATGCAGCGGTCCTGACGAGCCGCTGGAAAGCCG
Organism: Leccinum arenicola; assembly: GCA_038092295.1. NCBI lineage: Eukaryota > Fungi > Basidiomycota > Agaricomycetes > Boletales > Boletaceae > Leccinum > Leccinum arenicola. The sequence goes on from JBBPQC010000615.1 coordinate 5,118, forward strand.
GGTGGCATGCATCAGCGCAGAGATCGTTGCTGCCATTGCGAAGGCGTCTTCGCAAGAACTGGACGAAGAGGAGGATGAAGAGGATATGATGGATGAAGAAGATGGTGAGGGATGGGGTGCCGGATCGGAGAACGAGATGGGGATAGTTGAGGGCATCGTGCCCAAGACGAGCGGGATCAGGGGCGGTGGAGGAAGTGAGAGTGTACGGACTAGGTTGGATGGGGTTGGTGTGAAGGGGAGTCGGTGCGTGGAAGAGGACGACGAGGACAGCGACACGTTTCCTATCCCCTTACGGACACGCAAGGGCAAAGATGGAGCGTCGGTTGCTGGAATGAAACGAAAGAGATGATTTTTTAGCGTACATAAACGTTGTTGCTAATGTACCTAGCTAGGGGCCCGGACAACGGAACCGCGTCATGTTCCGGAGCGTGAGACTCTCCAACAAGAGCCGTTTCCATCCGACGTAACCAATATAAGATCTCCAAACTCATCTCGCACAGACACACTTCAATATGTCCAACGAGGAACTCCCCACCACTGATCTCATCACACTCACCCGGTAGGTGTTCACCCCATCGCCGACACAGTCCCGTCTCATCTTCCCCGAGGCACGTCCTCCATGACCAGATGCGTCTTGGCGCGACTGCCACTGGCGATCTCACCCTACTCCTCACCGCTATCCAGGTGACGTCCAAGTTCATCGCCACCAACGTCCGCCGAGCACGCCTCATCAACCTGTATGTGTGCACTGCTTCTAGATCGTCGCCTTCTAAGTTCTCACGTGTCCGTCCCAGCGTTGGGCTCGCAGGAGAGACCAACGTCCAGGGAGAGGAACAAAAGAAGTTGGACGTGCTGTCCAATGACATCATGGTCAACGCCCTCCGTGCATCGGGCAAGACAGCCGTGCTCGTTTCCGAGGAGCTCGACAATGCGATCATCATCGAGGAACGCAACAGGGGTAAGTACTGCGTCGTCTTCGACCCTCTCGACGGCAGCAGCAACATCGACGCTGGTGTCAACATTGGGACGATCTTTGGGATCTACGCGGTGGTACGTGCCCGATTCATGCGTTTTTGTGCACGAGGCAGATGTCGTCGTAGCGACCGGGATCGGCGGGATCGGTCGAAGACGTGCTTAGGCCGGGCAGCGAGATGGTCGCGGCTGGGTACACCATGTAAGCGAACCCTGGTGACAGCGAGGACGGATTACTGAGGGAAACGACAGGTACGGTTCCTCTGCCAACCTCGTCCTCTCTACCGGATCGGGTGTGAATGGATACACCCTGGATGCCGCGCTGGGCGAATTCATCCTGACGCACCCCGATGTACGTGCTCGTCTTTCCGAGTCGTGCCGTATTTCTGGACGTGTTGACGCTGGCATACAGATAAAAATACCGCAGCGAGGCAAAATTTACTCGTTCAACGAAGGGAACTCGATGTATTTCCACCCGCCGGTCAACGCATATCTGAACTCGATCAAGTTCCCGCAGACGGGGTCCCCGTACTCTGCTCGGTATATCGGGTCCATGGTTGCGGATGTCCACCGAACGTTGCTGTACGGCGGTATCTTTGGCTACCCGGATGACAAGAAGAGCAAGTCTGGCAAGCTGCGGATGCTGTACGAGGCGTTCCCAATGGCGTTCTTGACGGAACAGGTGAGTGTACGAGTGTGCCACGTCGTGTGACGGTAATAATGAGGCGTGCGACCAGGCTGGCGGGCTTGCGACGACGGGAACGCAGCGAATTCTGGATATTGTTCCCAAGAGCATCCACGAGCGGTGCCCGGTCTTCCTAGGCAGTCGCGATGACGTCCGAGACCTGATGAAATTCTATGAGGGATCTGACTAATACTGTGGGAAGGGAAGGAGCCAAATATATTCATATTGTATCTATTACGAGAAGATCGGTCAGCTTCTTTGCGATAGTGGCATCGGTGGCATCGATTGATAGCCGACTACTCGAGATCAGAACATATATACCGTTAACAATACACCCGCCATCGAGAAAAGCACGGAAGAACAAGAATCACCGCTTTCCGATAATCTAAATAGTACACTTGGGCCTTTGGGAGGGGAAGGCATACAAGGAGGTGTGAAGCATTACAGTAACATGTCATCCCAGCTAAACGACAAGATGTCAGTACCTCGAGTTATTTTGAGAGCAGTCACGACGAGAATAAGTACAGACCAAAGGCGGATCAATCATCATGCATCATTTGGCGGCTGCTTGTTGGTGCTGAGCGGCGCCAGCGCCGGTGACGCCCACCACAAGACCCTTGAGCCAGCCGTTCTCGCGACGGAGTGCCTCGCACTCCCGCTCGAGCTCGACAACACGGTCCTCTAGTTCCTTGGCACGCTGCTCCAGGGCAGCCTCACGCTCCTTTTTCTTGAGACGGAAACGAGCACTGGCAGCTGTGTTGCGACGGCGCTTATCTTCGGTTGGAGACATCGCAGGAGGGCTCGGATCGGAGTGGGTCACATCATCGTAGACATCAGCGCTGCTGCCCGTGGCAGACGACGATTTCTGTGTGCGGGAGCGCTTTGTTGGAGGTGAATCGCCGGGTGGTGTGATTGCTGTGGACGGGACAGGAGCAGGGGGGGAGGGTACAGGGTAGGAGGATGAATGAGGAGCATGAAGGGCGAGCAGCTGCGCGAAAGAGGGGGTGGGCTGGGCTTGTTGGGGATGTACGGATGGAGATGTGAGCATCAAAAGGGGATCAATGCCAAAGCCTGCGAGGAGTGCATTGATGTCAAATGGGGAAGGTTGAGATGCAGCTGAGGAGGGGCCGGCGGAGGGGGGGACGACAGCGTTTTCGTGGCCCTCTTGGTTAGGAAGGCCTGGGGGAGGGGGGGTGTCGTCAGGGTCGTCGTCGGTGAGCTTATGCTTCGAGTGAGAGGGAGCCAATGGATCATCGGACTCGAATGCGAGGTTGGTCCAGAGGTCGAGGTGTGCGGAAAAGTCGGGAAAAGGAGGAGCGAGATCGTGATTGTCAGGCTGAGCAGACTGTACGACGTTCAGACCGTGTAAGCTCGGAGGTGCCATGGTTTGACGGGCAAGACGGACGAACGTGTTTGACGATAAGACTTAATAAAACCCCTATCACGTGACAAACTACTTAAAAAAAAAACGGCAGATTGGTAGATTCCCTGAGCGCTTGGCAGGGGAGTCGGAGTATTATCGGAGTGAGTCGGAAATTAAATCTAGGTCGACCGAACCTAAAACACCATCTCCGACTCGTGCGTCATCACAGCCACATCCCGCCGCACCGGGTTTACTCTTGGATATACAAACTGGAAATAAAATAAATAAGTAATCGAGCAGTAAGCCTGGACGACTTACCCCTTCGTTGTACTCGTGCATAACCTCCGCTGCGAGTATCGCCCTGTCCTTTACCAATCCCTCGTACGCCTCTATCAGTGTCCCTGTCTGCACTCCCATAACACACATCACCACACACATCAACACCCAGTTCGAACTTCCAGTGCACATCCACAGCAGCGCGTGCGCGGGAGAGTATACTCCAAGCAGCGTTCGCTCCAGCTCGCCTGGAACCCACATATCCAGCCGCTGAACCGCTTCCGCCGGTGCACCTTGCGGCGTCGAGGACGTCGACGGACTCGCGGCAGACCACCCAAGCAGGAACCGCACCATAGACACCGAGATACGCCACAGAGCAAGCAGCATATATAGCAACACACCTGCAATCCGTCCTGCAAACGTCGATTTGGGTACGGATTCATCAAAAGTGACCTCCGTATCCCGTCGAGGGGACGGCACAAACGTAGTGTGTATAGAGTTCACTGGATCGGCCCGAGTCCGCCGGTAGAGCTGGTATGTGCGTGTTCGCGAAAAGAGATGCAGTGCATTCAGGGTCGATGCGATCAATAGCATGCACGTCGTCGGCACAGTCTGCGGGAGGGCACGTGAACAGGCGAACCGTGCTGCATGCGCACTACTCACCCAGTCAAACCAGCTTTGTTGACTTCGCTCCCAGTAGAGGTCTTCCCACCCCACATCAGACGCCGCGGTGGCCCGAATTTGCGAGACTCTGACAAAAAAGTGAAGTGTGTGCATGAGCGTGCCAATGAGCCACGCGCTCGTTTTGGGGGCCGGGAGTGGCAAATTATGAGGAAAGAGTGAAATCTCAAATATCACCCGAGAAGGTATCTCTGAGACCCTTTCAAAATGAGGGCATATAGTTAGCCTTTTATCATGCATACAAAAATAAGGAACCCTCACCGTTCAATGAGCCCCTTCTTTCGGATGATGGCCTTCCGGGGTGAAGTACCTGCGTTTGCAGTGCTCATGCGAGCCTTGCGCTTTACACTGAGAGGTGTGCCATAAGGTGGTGGACGTCGCGAACGTGCTGCTTCCCAGTCAAATGGGATCGACGAGGATACAGACGGGGTGGAGGATGGGGAGTCAAGGTAGGACACGCGCGTCCGGGGGGTTACTGGCGTCGGCGTGCCACTGGTGAGGCGAGGTGAGGGCGAGTGAGGGGAGTCTGGTATGTTCGCTGCATTGACCTGAGCGAAGCGACGCAGACTCATTTTGCATGCGGTCAAAGCAAAGAAAGAACGAAGTGGCGTGACTTTAACGTGCAGGCGCGGGTCACAGGTAACGCAACGCGATGGGGTCACGGGATCTCTAACAGGGAATTCACGACTGCTTCTGTCTGTCTACCGAGTGTCCTTATCCCGCCAACGTCCTCGACCCATATCTTGAACCACAGACTCGCAAATAAGGTCCCGAACGCCGCTCCTCCCGCAACCTGTGGCAAGGTGTGGTAACCAAGCCATACCCTCGAAAGGACGATCATGCTTGACCACGGTACTACCACGAGCGGTACATACACAACAAGTGGATGGAGAGTGGGGTGCAGCGGGAGGTACAAACTCCCTAGGAGCACGGAAACGGCAAAGAAAGTGCATGCAGAGGCGTGGGTACTAGGCATTCTGCATAATCCATATATTAAGCAAGGCAGCTCTGGCTTCCCGGTAGGACATACCCATAGGATGTTCCCCGATCGTGTACAGGCCGTTCTTGTCTAATTATTATCTTGACTATCTTGGCTGATAGCGAACATGCGAGTCCACCTGCTGCGAAGTAGCCTACGCCTGCCGAGCGAGTGTAGAGACAGACCAGGGCAGTGACGGCCGTCACTACTATTGATGTCTACTGTAATGTACGATCAGACATCGACGCATCGCTTCGTAGTACTGACCTGGTCGAGAAATCTGAGCAAAGGCGAGTGCATTATGGAAGCGGATAATGAATGTGATCACGTGTCACTTTTGGACGAAACGCGGTCACATGATTTTATTTGGCTACAGTTTGAGTACAAATAAGAGACCATGAAAGGCAACAGCTTCGAACAATTGAAGTTTGCTTTTCAACGTTTCAACTTCACTCGCCCACTTTTTTCTATAAAGAAATTCTTCTCCTCTCCATCTCCATCCACTTCGTCTTATATAGACGACTTCTGACGAACTCCCCCTTCTTACCTCTTTCATTTTACCACCACGACGTCCCACCCTCGCGCAACCTCTGCCTCCTTGTCGCCGTCGCATTCGATCAGCGTCAGGAATTCACCAGCAAAGATGGCGGTCCCTTCCTCTTCACACCATGATCGCGACCGTGAACGTGAACGTGAGCGCGAGCATCGTCACCGTGCCGAGCGTCATCATCATCACCGTACCATTTCCTCAACCACCCTTTTACTTGTCTTATCTCTCGTCTTGGCCGTACTCGCTGTCATGCTCTCCCTCCCTGCGTCCCAGAGTACCAATGCGGCCGCCCTAGGAAAAGATGACCCTATCGCGACGGGTATCTGGGGTTACCTCAACCCCAAACGTTCGCAGATACTGGTAACTCGCGAGCGTGACGTTGCAATGCGCGAAGCTGAAGTCGCACGTCGCGAAGCCGAGTTACTTGTTGGTGCACCCGGTGGTGTGCTTCCTACTCAATCTCCTGCCGCTTGTCCCATCTGCCCCACGCAAACCTTTTTCGACATTCCTCCCGCACAAACGATCATCAAAGAGGTCGTCAAAGAACAAGAACTTGCACCTCCTGGTTGGTGGAAGGAAGCAAATACGCGTGCTGAGGACATCCTCGACCGTGAACTCAGAGTCTCAGAGCGCGAGCGAGAGATCACCCGTCGCGAAGAAAGTGTTAACAGGAGAGAACACGAAGCTTCTAGGCGGGAAGCGTGGATCATGGAACAACTAGTGTATGTTTCAGCTTTTTTTGCAGCGGCGTACACACTATTCATGCCTTTGCAATAGCCTGATCAACAGTGACAATGCTGAAGTCGAGGAAGAGATTTACTATGAGCAGCCGGCGCCGAAGCGAAAAGTCAAGGTACCACCGCTCGTTTCGCGCCGTCCCGAGCTCTGAGATGAAGGAGGGACGGAAATATCAATCCATTCAATGTAGAGTTCGTCTCCCCTCCTTCATCCGGGCTTGGGGGACAACGGTTTTTATTTCTGTCCCCCTTGTCTGTGAGGTGGGGGGAGATCAGTTGGTAGCAGCGCGCCTTTGAATGAATTTGACCAGACGCGTCAGAACGCGATCGGAAGTTAAGCACGTGATTGCTCAAGGCAATACTTTCTCGTCGCTACCAACGGTCCCCCTTCACACGATGCAGAACGTTTTGCTAACCCTGTTCTTTCCCATCTGTCCAGCAGCAGGAACTTCCACCCATTGTCATTGCAGAAACAGAAACTAAAACTATTATCCAATATGAAACTCTTCCTCCACTAACTGTAACCGTTCCACCCCCGGCAAACACACGTCGTGCGGCATTCCCTACTCCCGAGGGCGTCTCGTCGTCTTTCTCGACTGCTATCCCTCGTACTACTGCAATCACATTCCAGGAAGAAATCGTCAAAGAGGCTCTGGAGGTAGAAGAGATCGAGGATTATGAAGTCGAGGAATACGAAGATGAGGGTGCTCCTGTTCCCGTGCGAAGGAACGGGAAGCCGGCCAGGAGGAACCTTCCCCCGCGCAACCCCGGTTGGCTTTGGTAGAGTGATGGGTTTCTTACTGGATATGCTCTTTTTTTTGTCTATATCTTGACCCCTTGTTGCTTCACCGCGCTGGCGTCCTTTCTTCATTTTTTTTTTTCCGTTTTACATCCGCGTGCTTTCATCTATCTATCATCTGTAACCTATGCTACGACGTGATACGACTCTAAGGGCTGCACACGGACTCGTTACGCCTTGATATTTGATACTTCGATATGGGGTTGGATTAGAATTGGCTTTCAGACCGGCTGTAAGAAAATATTTGCTGTTGGTAAATGTAAATATGTAAATATAATTATATTAGAGGTCACGCGCCTTCATTAACTGCGCGTCGCGTTGCCACTGACACTCCTCTTTCTTTCTAACCTCACCGTCGTTTTTCCCCGCAAATTCATTCGCGACGCGTGTCGATAAGCTTTTCGAAATACCCCCTAGGGGTAATCATTCATATCTTCTGATTCTCCTTTCATTGTTCTTTGTTCAACGCGATGCCTTTCGCAAAGTGTAGGGTATGTTCATGCCACATCGATCCACGCTCAGCCGTTCAGACGATATCGCTAGTTCTACACCGAGAGTGGTGAACCGGTCAGAGGCGGTTGCCGCAGAAAGGACGCGGGAACTTGCATCTTCATTCACCCAGATGACCCTGACTGGAGCAAGGCTCGAAATCATAAGCCCAGGGAGAGTGGCGATTCGGTGTGTTTTATCGTACTGTCCCCCTTCCAGTTCGTGCTGAAACGCATCTAGGGCGGATTTAAGTCTTGGGGCGAACGGAGCAACCGAGATGTCCCCGCCACTCCGACGACGACTAGCTTGGATTATGGAGGCGGAGGCGGAGGCGGATGGGGTTCTGGAAGCGGCTGGGGCGCGGGAGACGCTAATACGACATCAAATCCGGCCAAGGAAACCACGTGGTCTGCCACTAAATCCTATACTCCCTCGTCCGTGTCTACGTGGGGTCATGCCGATGCCGCCCCCACTTCAAGTGGACCTGCGAAAAGCACCGGGAGTGAGTGGGGAGGAAGTTCCGACAAGGCCACCGCGGGGTCTGGATGGGGTGGTACCGGCGACGGTACGTCGGGATGGGGAAACCCAGACGGGGACGGGTGGGGAGGGGGTTCCGACAAGGCCACGGGGTCTGGATGGGGCAGCACCGGCGACGGTACGTCGGGGACTTCAGGACGGGAAAACACACAGGACGCGCCCAAGGACGTGGGCTCTGCGAAAAGCACCGGGAATGGGTGGGGAGGCGGCTCCGAAAAGCCTACGGGTGGATGGGGCAGTACCGGCGACAGCACGTCGGGGACTTCGGGATGGGGAAACACAAAGGACGCGGACAAGGATGTGGGATCTGTGAACAGCACCAGGAGGGGTTCCGACAAGGCCACGGGCGGATGGGGCAGCACCGGCGACGGCACGTCGGGGTCTTCGGGATGGGGAAACGCAAAGGACGCAGACAAGGACGTGGGCTCTGCGAAAAGCACCGGAAATGGGTGGGGAGGAAGTTCCGACAAGCCCACGGGTGGATGGGGCAGTACCGGCGACGGGACTTCGGGGACTTCGGGATGGGGAAACACAAAGGACGCGGACAAGGACGTGGGCTCTGCGCAAAGCACCAGGAGGGCAGGGGGTTCCGACACGGGTGGATGGGCCAGAACTGGCGACGGCACGTCGGGGACTTCGGGATGGGGAAACACAAAGGATGCGGACAAGGATGTGGGATCTGTTAAAAGCAGCAGGAGGGGTTCCGACAAGGCCACGGGTGGATGGGGCAGCACCGGCGATGGCACGTCAGGGACTTCGGGATGGGGAAATACAAAGGACGCAGACAAGGACGTGGGCTCCGCAAAAAGCACCGGGAATGGGTGGGGAGGAGGCTGGGGGGACAGAGACAAGGACGCTGGCTCTGCTTGGGGAGCCGCATCGAAGGATGGGTGGGGTGCGGGTTGGGGGAACAACAAGGGTGTGTCCAGCTCCATGGACACTTCCGATCAAATGATCGTGGACAAGCCGGTCGAAAAGGATACGCAGATGGCGAGGCGCAAGGCCGTTCCCCCTCCCCCCCGCATTCGTATTCCGGACAACGAGAACAGGGAATGCAAGATGTCAGGAACGAACAATGAACCTCTGGCCACCAACAGGTGGGGAAGCTCCCGTACCTCTAACCACACTACGGCACCAGCCCCTGCAACTATATCGACTCCTATTACTGCGGTAACGCCCACCGACTCTACCCGTGTTAAACGCAAGCGCGACGCCGTCCTTGACGACAAAGCAGACGTCTTTAAGGAATATGTCAAGTATGTACTGTCTTTCTTGCAAACCCTTTCTCTTACTCATTGTGTCGACAAGATCATGGGAGCGAGGCGTTAGGGCACGGTTCTTGCTTGCGGAAGCTGAGGCTAAACGTGATCGTTGGTTCCGCACACAAAAATCTGCCTGTTATGCACGCATAGGCGAGGCAGGGCGCAAGAAACTCGACGGTCAACGCGCCGAATGCGACCAGGAAGTTACCGCTCAAAGGGAGAAGCTCTCTGCCGCAATCACGTCACTCGTGGAATTCCATGATACGTTTTCATCCAACCTCGAGCTGGGACAACGCTACAACGTTGACGAGGAAACGCAAAAATTTGTCCAGGAGTCAAGAGGGTTTGTTGACGAGGCTCGCGCCCTCCTTGTCGCACAAGTTCTCAAGGACAAAAACGATGCAAGACTGGACGACAGACAGAAGCAACCTTCAGAAGCCAACTCCGCTTCCATAGACACATTACGAAGCCAGTTCCGGGATCTCGAAGAGCGTCTTGATCAAGCGCACGCGGAACTGACTCTTCGTCGCCCGCGTAATATTCACCCTGAGATTGACGAACTCTTAACGACAAAGATCGCGAATTTGCGGGTGGCACGTCAGCGCGAGATCGATCATGCTGCGTCTCAACCACGCCCTGAGATCGTTATTCCGCCCGCTGCCCTGATGAAGATAGAGGAGACAGCTCAACATGTCAGAGAGATAGATGCCAAAATACCACCAACAGTGGAAGAAATTCGTGTTCTACTTCTTCGAGTCGATGCAACGACTAAGCGGGTCAAGGAGCTAGAGGAAGAACTTTCGACGAACAAGGAAACATACCAAAAGGTAGATAGCGGCATCATTCGTTGGTCAGATATGGGAATGAGTTTCGTTCCTAGCAGATGCATTGTATGGTTGCGGAGAAGGCAGCAGTTGATCGCCAGGCGGATGAACGACTGGGTAAGATACAAGCTCAATTCGAGCAACTGGTTGCTTCGCGACCTCCGGAAGTCGCTGCGCAGCAAGCGCAATCACCTACCGATCACGAGACACGAGACAAGCTGATGGAAAGCCTTCGACCTGCTTTCGAAGCAAGCTTGAACAAGTTTTATGAGCGGGAAGTCCGGCCGACCATGGAGTCAATGCAGCGGAATGTCGTTGACGCATCTGACCGCCTTCAAACGGAAGCGATCCAAGTGTTATGGGGCAGGATAAAACCTGCGATGAACATGGTCGCAGAGGTTTCACGGTGGTTGGACTCGCAGGAGCTTGAGCACACTGCACCGGTTGAGGAAGTCCGCGAGTCGGGCAGGGGTTCATGACATCTTCTAATCTGAGTGAACCTTCATTTGTACCATACCACGCTATCAGGCCCGGATATTCCAAAATCTAACTTGTGTCTCTTAAACCATGGTGAAAGAACGGCGCTGCAATGTATGTTTTTTTTTTCTCTTTGCTACAGCAGCGACCGACTCGTCATACTTGACATTGCCCGTTCAATAGCTCTATGACGACACTGGCCGGCCGAGGCGTATCAAGGACGGGACCAGGGGATGTCGGAGGGATGCCAGTGACTGCCATTTTGCACACCCGCACGAGCGCGCATGGGAGACTGCTCACCCTTCATTTCCCCCCAGACGGGACACTGTGGCCGACGACGACGACGACTTCTATTACATTCTCATGCATCCCGGCGATCGCCCCAAAGATCACCGTGACTCTCGGGATAAGGGAAAAGAGAGAGAACAAGTCAACGGAAAGAAAAGGGAAAGAGAAAGAGACACTAGTGAACGCAGGGAGCGGGAGATGAAAAAATCGAGCGCATTTTCTCCTTCAAGTCGAAGGGACAGCACCACGACTCCTCGTGGCTCACCCGGCCATGCGTCCGGCAGTGGCAACACTAAGCGAATGATCTCTCCCAGTGCCATCTCATCATCAGCCTCCGACCAACTCGAAAAGCTACAAAAAGACTACAAGTTCAAATCTCGCGTTCAGGATTTCCCTTTGTCACGCCGAGACTCTGTTCCTTCGACGTCACACCGTTCACGTTCAAGATCCATCGATAGGAGCAAAGACAAAGGCAAAGAGCGAGCTGAGCTGGACTCCAGGATGTCACCCGCCGGGGGTCTTCGTATCCTTGCACCCGAACCTCCAAAGCCACCACCGATGCAGCCCCCGCCCCCCCCCCCCCCCCCCCCCCCCGGGACGAAACAACCAGCGG
>JBBPQC010000616.1:0-16614 GCA_038092295.1 Leccinum arenicola
CAAATTATAAAGTGACTCGGGACATTATAAGGGTTTATATTACATTATATAGCCTTGACCACAAGTCAAATAATGGGATTATTGTCACGCGCTATATCGGGCACTTGAACTTTCTGTGATGTACAGCATTGGCCGCACTGCTGCCAGTGCCAGACCAAAGGAACGTCTATGTTTCCACAAGAACAAGGGATGGACTCCCTTCTCCATCTTTTCTCTCCTTATCACTTTGGCACGTATGACGGTACCGATGAACCTTTACACAGTGGGACATGAGACCAATTTTACAAACTTTCGACACGGCATCGAGATCATATCAGCGAACGAGCCATAAAGAAGAGTCTACCGTTCTCTGAGCTCTATCTTCACCAGATAAAGAACGCGAACGACATCCTGAAGGCCAATGCGTCGCGCGCTAGCAGAAAGAGGGTGATCGTGATCGTAGCGCACCGGAATAGTGTCTTCGTCGATCCCGAGTTAGGCAGGGAATACATGACTCGCGTGGTCATCGAGACCTTTACGCTGGATTCTAGTTGGTTCGTGGACTAATTGATCTAGGACGCCCGATTTCGCCGTTTTAATGAAATGAGAAGAACACGTACCGTGAAATGACTAGCTGAGACTGTGCACTGAAGCTAACTCCTATGCAAGATCGTGCAGTGCCACTCCCGATACCATCCCCACCACGGCTGCTGTGGTGGTGATGGCACTGGGTGGAAAAACCTGCGATCGCAGAGAGTGTTTGGGCGTCACGCATCATGTATCATTTGAAACGGGTTTCGGGTGTGATGAGATCAAGATGCGTCCTCTTCCGATCAATTTTTTTTCAAGTCAATTTTTATCCCGTGTGGAGTATATGTACTCATATATCTAAGCGTGGATCGATGTTATTAGCTTGGGACATGCGGTCGGTCGTGGATGCGGTTAATTTGCCATTAGAAATGAATGAACAGAAAGATCCTGTGCACAGGATTGCGGCACAATGATGGGGGAATGCATTTACTGACATGTCTGAAACGGCTGGGGGTCTGCATCCGGAGAGATCATTGGGGACGTTCGATCCATATGCGGTACAGGAAAAAGAGCAGGTGGTCACAGCCTCGGCAGAATGCACTTGGACCTGGTACTACAGCATGGTGTGAAGGGCACGGACACCGCGTGTGTAGCTTTCACAAAGTGAAACGGGCGGTTGAAGGAATGCAACCACATGCACATAACTGAACGATCAACCAATAAAAGAATATTGTGCATGTTTCAGAACACCCCATGCAAAAGCGATGTGTTCGGAAACACGCTTAACATGATTTACTGATGGGCGTTTTGATATCTGATCCCCCTATCAGCAGGTTAGAGTGTGAGGTGTCTTACGGCGAGGTGGCATCTCGCGGTTAGTGAGTCGGTCTGGCAGCCAGGGTAGTTAGGAGGGCTAGACCAAAAGCCTAACGTGGGTATGTGGAACAGCCACCTAAGTATTAGCCCAGACCGTCTAAGGTCTAGATCACATTGGGGAGCCCGGAGTGCCATTTCAAGCTGAACTCTTTCATTGAAGAGAGTTGTATGGCAGCGCTGAAACACGAGACCCTGAGCAAGCAAGGCCGAGATCCCATAGGAATCTTAATCACGGTTTCATCCGTATACCCAACTCGGTATTTGATTTGAGGCCTATCCTATACGAAACCGTCGAAACGGCCGGGGCCCGTGTCTCTGATGGGCGAACCATGACCATGACTAGTCGGACAAATAGGCCACTTCAAGACAATGACGATCGTGGTTTGAACGTCACTTTACGAAGTACAACCGTCAAAGCTGCTTCGTCGACTCCAATTGATGCGCTTTTGCTCTGTGTCGAGCTCAGAGCTGAGCGCTGAGCCGGGACCGATGCCTGTCAAGGATCGTATCAAGTAACGATTGTACGTGATCCCGGCTCGGTGGCGCATTGGACCCTGTTTGCCCTCGAAGAACTCACATCGATCAAAAAGCGTAGAGTGGGTCACGCGTCCCGAATGAGAGACTCGGACCGCATGGCATGACAAAGAGTCCATAACGTGTCTAGTCTGGACGGACTAGATCATCTTCCCCACGCGGCTGGTTTTCGGAAACTTCCTAATGCTAACCATTCAAGGCATCGCGGTCCTTCTGCTCGACGCACTGTATCTCCGTAAGTAAACTCTTTCCGCGGACCACACAGGTTGGGTTCGAAGCTCAGCATTTCCTTTGCGATGCTCCACACTACCGGTTCGTCAAGCGCTGTCCAAAACGTTCGGGAAGTAATGTGGACCGTGGAAGCATGTCGGTTGCTGGTTCCCTCGTCAACGGAAGCAAATCACCTCGAGTGCATGTCGCAAAAAAGGGCAAAATTATTCCTCCTAGGAGCGCGCTCCACCGTTATCAGCGTATGACGCACCGTGAGTGTGAATCCTTGGTCTGAAAGTTCGGTCAAAGCTGTTTCCTGATTCGAAGGGTGTCCGCATGGCACGGGCAGTGCCAGTCTGCTCGTTAGCGTTCTCTTCAGCCGATATACACTGCAATGTAGTGGGAGAGAGAGCGGTTTACGAGCTTTGCCCTCCCCATAATTTTGAGTCAACTGACGACTTACCCGAGCATGCGGAAACTGTCCGCGGAACTCGTGCCTTTACTCGACCGAGGAAGTGGGTACAAACTTGAAGGTCAACAAGTCAAATGCTGTTCAGATGTGACCCTGGCAGTAACAGTTTGAGAGGACTGCCATAATTCACTTACTGTAATTCCGACTCCGATGGCAGAAGATAAGCGAAGTCATCAAAGTTCAAGTTGTGCCCTCCGGGAGGGTCACAATCGTAGATCGAGTCGAGACTGAGATAAGTGTGAATGCTTGATGGGGCCCTTCTGCAGACTAGGATGAGTCTGGACAGCCCCCCTAGGAACCCCGTTCTGGCGCATAGAGCGGACTTGACTCGCCTGAGCGTTGTGAGGGTTCAAGTTATTGTACTAGACTACAATTGCGAAGACGAGAACATGGCAAATTCGAGGGTACTTTTGAGGCGGTTGCAGAGAGCTGACGGAATTGGGAAAAACAACAACAAGGACGAATTGAACAACAACAAGAGAATTACACGAGGCGCTGATTGATTGATTGATTATGGCGAAAGAGGCAACTCGTTTGTGTGGGAGACGAAGATTCGTTTCACATTGTTTTTGGCTGTACACTCCAATTGATTTATTATAAAACACGTCCCGTCTCTCTGCTTTTCCACAGCTGTCCTCCCCCCACTCCCCCGACTCCCCCCCTTTCTAATTTCTGGTCTCCATCTCTGTCACCATGGCCTCTCCCATCCACGCAGTCCACACCATTCACGGCACCTTCTCCGGCCTTTCAACATATCCTATGAGATTTCCTCCTCAACTATCATCCTACTCACCGTACGCTGGCGTCGTAATGGACATGACCGACAGACAAGCCCCAGGACTAGCCAAGGGTTCATGGCGTGTCGCTCCCGTTTCTATCCCCCCTAGCTGCAGGCGGCTATCACCACCCCCGTCTCGCGCAACCACCGGCCAGCCCATCCACTTTCCTCACGCGGACTCGAACCCCTTTGACGACCACCATGCACTCCCAGCGCCGACCGCCACCCAGATTCAAACGATGCAGCTCGTACCCTACCAACGCACGCGTCTAGCGTCGCAATCCTCCTTCACTGTGAGGATACCTCGGCCGTCGCACCTGGAGGCACTCGTCCGCCAGCGAACAGCGCAGAGGCTCGCGCAGGACCGCGAGGCGCGCTGCAAGGCTGTCGCTGGGATCCTGTTGAACAGGGTGCACGCAGTCGGGAGACCGATGCGGCGAGCGCCTCCTCTCGACCCTGACGTGCCACGGACGTACAAGCGCAGCCGGCTGTCGACGATGGTGACCGTCAACGATCTATGAGGTTAGTTTCCTCGTAAGCTGTGTCTCTTTGATGCGGCGGTTGATAGCCTTGGCAGATAGCATTGCATTCGTGTTGACCAGTGACTGTTCCTCTTTTGACTTTTGTGGGGAGATAATTGGGGTATAGCAGTGTGTTATTGGGACTCGTTATTATTGTTCTTTTTTTCGTCTGTTTTTTATGTGAAACGGTAGAAGAAAAAGGAGTAATCATAATAGAACGTTCAATCTAAATCTGGATTTGCTTTGTCAGTATCAATCCAGGATCTAATGTTTTCCCTAATTAGGGCGTTAAGGTTGTTTGCAATGTAGAATGTTCCAGAACAGGAAATAGATTCCGTATCTTGCACGGGATTCGCCATCGCAAGTTCCCGTATGAGATTAGGAATCCTTTCCTGCCGTTTTACTGCCGAACTGAGTTCGACAACTTCTTCCATGCAATTGGGGTATCACCGAGGACAGTCTGGTACTCGGAATCGACGTCAGGTTACATTTGTGCTTTCTGCAACTCTATACTCCTCTTTCTGACCACAGTCACGCAGGAATGTTCGCTGTACACGTGTGACTTAGATCGGATTGCCATGGTGTTCCTTCGGTTTTTAATTTTCATCCCATTGTCAGCTGAGCAGGGCTATAATATAAGACAAAGATGCGCCCAGGTCGTGGGTAGGGGTAGGGACTTGAGCGGGTGTAAAAACTGGGTGAACTATCAAACGACCGTATCTTGATCATCGTTATCAACAAGTCCCTCGAATCGATCCTTGCACTGCCTGTCTATCTGCAATGTCAACCCAGTGAGTGTTGTTGGCATCTTAGAAATGAGCCGAATATTGATTCGGATGAGTAGAAAACCACAATCTGTTTCACCTCTCGCGCCGCTGGGTATCGAAGCTGCTTTGAAGGCAAGGGATGACCCCGCTTCCACGCCTTACCCCAAGATCTTTGACGAGTTTGCGCTCACTGACTGCGTCGGGCTCATTTCAGGGGGAAACAGGGGTCTGGGGCTGGAGATGGCGATCGCACTGGCTGAGGCGGGTGCACGAGTGGTCTACTGTTTCGATCTGCCAGAGGATCCCTCCGAGGAATTCAAAGCATCTCGAGAGTACGTAAGCAAATTGGGAAACGGGTCGAGGCTGGAGTACTTTAGTGCGGATGTGAGGAACAAGGAACTGCTGTGGAAGAAGGCGGAGGAGATCGGGGACAAGGAACATCGATTTGATTTCTGTGTTGCAGCTGCGGGGATCTTGAAGGCGGACACGGACTGCTTGGAGTATCCTGCGGAGGAATTCAGGGAGGTGAGTGGGCATGATGAAGGACCGGTGCAAGTAGTGATCGTGGTTGTGCAGGTGCTGGAGGTAAACACGACGGGAGTGCTATTCACGGCGCAGGCGGCCGGCCGACAGATGACGCGGTTCGGCCGCGGGGGTAGCATCATTCTGATTGCATCCATGTCCGGCAGCATTACGAACAGGGTGAGCTCTGCGCTCAGATAAGTGACATTGGTGCTGAACTGCCATGTGTAGGACCACCCGTGGGTGGCGTACAATACGTCCAAGTCTGCGGTGCTACAGATGGCGCGAAGCATGGCGTGTGAGCTCGGGGAGAAGAACATTCGAGTGAACACGCTCTCGCCTGGATACATCGTCACACAGTACGTTGGTGGATACGTATGACGTGGCTGTGCATACACAAAGGCTGATGGGCTTACTATGATCGACCCAGGATGACAGCGGCGTACCTGGACAAGCAGCCACACTTGTTGCAGAAATGGTCTAGCATGAATCCGCTTGGTCGACTGGGACGCCCGGATGAAATGCGGGGTGTCGTGACGTGGCTTGCATCGAACGCGTCGAGCTTCTGCACTGGCAGCGAGTGGGTGTTTTTCATTCCTCCTTTTGTTTGTCTCATTTCCTTGGCTTGCAGCATTGTGGTGAGCGGAGGGCATCATGCGTGGTGAGGTCATGTGTCAGTTGAGGAGCAAAAAAGTGCGAACGAAAGAACAAGATGTATGCTGTGTAATGCTCTACAACTTGTATAAATCGAGGGGATGGTTGGTGCTGAATTGAATCTGGATGAGTCTGATCCCAACCTTATTTGACCGCAGTTCCCTAAATTTCAAGCCACTTCGACGTCGTCCGATCAGGTTCGATAACAAGTTGGGGTTGAAGATTACCTCCCGCGGCAGGGAGCCTATCCTCAAATGTGCGCAATGACTGAGGATCTGATGCATAACAAATCAGTCATCGATTGGCTGAAAGGTGAGCTTGTGCATCTTGTCCTAGAGTGGTATATTCAATCCCTACCATCATAATTCATACACCGGTGCATGTCAAGGCTCCAAGAGATTGGAGATGAGGCATCAAGCTCCAAGAAACACGACGAAGCTCTCTCAGCTTACTCCACTGTCTTGTCCCTTACTGCCTCACCTCCTGAAGGTGTGCTAGCGGGATGGGCGACAGATACAAGTGACATCATAGTCAAATGCTGCAAGGCGCGAGTAGGCTCGTTGGAGGATGAACTCATAAATGTCACCCAGGTATAAATTGATCTGCACGGCATGCCGAGTTGACGTCACTGACTGTACAATCAGATCACCGAACGCGACCCATCAAACTACAAAGGCTACAAAAGGCAACATGCGATATTGCACAGCTGGGGGCGTCACAAGGAGGCATTCAACACATTTGAGATGATGCTGTCAAGCATGGAGAATTCACTTGACCCACAAGTTCAGGGTGAGTGCTTCCCATCCATGTTGCGCAGACAACGTGGGCTGAATTTGTGTCGACAGTCATTCGGGGCTGTTATCTCGACACAACTCCATCGATTCGTCAGGTCGTCGAGCAAGTCATCCATAACATACCCAGAGCACTGATTGACACTACTACTGGTCGTCTCTGCGATAAGGCAATGCAAGCGACAGCTTTCGAACAGGCCCCCATATTCAATGAGTTGCGGTCTTTCATGACGACCCGCGATCGGCTCGACCGTGCACGCATCCAGAAGGAGGTGGAAAATTTTTACGAATATGTGATGTTCTCGCACAGGTGGCAGCCACTCGAGCCATCATTCCAAATGGTCGAAGATGCCATTATCTATGGACTACCCACATCCCCTACGATCGACAAACTCATCAACTTCTGCGAGCTTGTGCTGTCTCACAGTTTCCGGTGGGCGTGGAGCGACACGTGCTGTGTTAACCCGAGCGACAAGGGTGTTCAGCAAGAATCAGTTGTTACCATGTTCCAGTGGTATTGTGGCACGGCACTGACAATCGTCCATCTTCTCTGAGTTTTCTCGGAATCTGAGGAGCCTGGATCTCTGTGGAAGAGCATCTGGAACACGCGCGGGTGGACATATCAGGAGTACGTTGCTTCAAGGTCATCCAATTTTACACAGAAGATTGCAAGCCGTACCTCGGTCTGGAGATGTTCAATCACAAAGAATCACCTGTCATCCTCGCAGAGATGGAACAGGCCACCAAGTTTGCTACTCAGGCCCTTGCGACACTTCAGCCGGGGCTGACGAGGATGCATGAGAAGCTCTACCTCGCTTCAAAGCGCCAGACAACTCGGAAGGAAGATATCGCATACTCTCTGTTCGGTATCTTTGATGTCGCACTCCCGGTCATCTATGGGGAGGGCATGCGAACAGTCGGTCGTCTGTTGGAACACATTCTCACACGGTCTGACAATGTCACGATTCTCTCTTGGACTGGGATCCCGGGCAGTAACCACAGCTACCTTCCTTTGGATCTCACTGTACATGATCAAGTCGTTCCCCCGCACGTTCCCCAATCAATCGAGACTGCCAAGATTGATAGTGTCATCAAGGCCTTGCAGTCGTCGCTGCCTGATCCCTCCTTGTCTCTTCGGCTGTATGAACAGTTATGCAATCTCCCGCATCTGTCGATGGTCGCTGGTCGACTTCGACTTTCCGGTCTTGTTTTCTCTCTCAACGAACTCGAATGTCTCCCAGAACATGATCCTGACACTTTCGTTCGTGTCTATCGCGCGACGACAACCGCTCTTGGTGAGGTGCGGATCGAGACCAAGGACAACTTGGCAGGGATGGAGGGTTTGGTGCTCATTCATCCGTGGATCAGCCCTCTTATCGACGAGGATTTCTCGGGGATCTCTCCTCTATTTGATCTAGCTGACCATGCACTGCGGCTTATCGCTCGGCTCAGACAGCCGTTCGGTGCGCTGTTACTCGCCTCACAGAGTCGCGTGCAGTACAAACGTGTTGCGGCGGACAGTTTCATCAAGGTTCACATCCGGGCAGAGACGCCGTTGAAGGAGTTGATGGACAGTATTGATACAGTCGACATTCAGTAGTCACGGATTATTATTGGCTTTGGTTCTTGTGTATGATGGACTCCTTTACATCCTCCTCTGGACCTATAAGTACCCCCCAGTTTCAGAACGACTTTCGAGGGATATCTTTGTCGTGACTGTATGGTGCCGACACACATACACTTTTCTCTCTTTCGTTTGCCTCTCGCCTCGTTGTCACTTTGACTGCTGAAATCTGAGAGCTGACATCAACCAACGACAAGGCAAGATGCTCAAGTAGTTCAAGTTCTCAGCCTTGTTTATTGGTTGATCGTGCGGATGACTGTCCGCGCCCGTCCATGATCACGGTGTTGCGGTCACTTTCGCAGGGAATCTGTATCATGAGCTGCTGGGGTGCCGATGTATCGATGTGTATAGTGTGTTATAGTAGGCCTCTCTGACTACCCCGGTCCTTGGCATATCTCGATTGACTTGGTTGACGACCGGAAAAAAACAACAACAGTGAAGCGGCGTGCGGCGCCAATAGGACACCGGTTGTCGCATCTGCGAGGTTACTCCTGGTAAATATTGGTGACAAGGAGCAGCGATTTGACTTTTGTGTTGCAGGTGCGGGGGTTGTGAAGGCGCACACCGACTGCTTGGTACCCTGCGGAGGAGTTCAAGGAGGGGCGAGATGAGGGCGGGGTGCAAGTACTGATCGTGGCTGCGCAGGTGCTGGTGCTGGAGGTAAATACGACGTGGTCCCAGTGCTATTCACGGCGCAGGCGGCCGGCCGACAGATGGCTCGGTTTGGCCGCGGGGGTAGCACCGTTCTGATTGCATCCATGTCCGGCAGCATCACGAACAGGGTGAGCACTGCGCTCGAATGCGTGACACGGGTACTGAGCTGGGTGCAGGACCACGAGTGGGTATCTTACAACACGTTCAAGTTTGCGATTCTGGAGAAGAAGATTCGAGTGAAGACGCTCTCGCTTGGATGCTTCCACATACGTTGAGTATGACGTGGTAGTGCATGCAGAAACGCTGATAGTATAATCGACCCAGGATGACAGCGGCGTACCTGGACACGTAGCCATGCCAAAGATGGTCTAGCATGAATCCGCTTAGTCGACTGAGAAGCCCGGACGAAATGCGGGGTGTCGTGACGTGGCTTGCATCGGAGGCGTCTAGCTTCTGCACTGACTCTTTTTAATGTGTTCTCGTTTCCTTGGTTTGCAGTATTTTTGGTGAGCGGCGGGTATTACGCGTGGTGAGGTAACGTGTCGGTTGAGAATATAATATATAGTTTGTGACGTGCACGTAGGATAGCATCAAGGATTTGGTCACCGAGCATGGCTGGTTGGTCTTCAGGATGTGCAGCTGCTCGAAGACCATGAGGAGCGGCGTTGAGCAACGTAGCAGCAAAGACAGCTCTGAGGAAGCGCATATCAATACACAGAAGCGATGAGAATGCGTACAGTACTATGTAGTGCCCGTTATATGCAGTTTGCAGGGCCAACTGAGAGAAATGTCCCATAGACCTCCAAAAAGAGTCTGGGTGCAGACAATGACCAGTTGACCCACCACATCTAGCGTCAAGTTACATTTATGCCTCAGGCTTTTCTCGGTGTTTTCATACTCACCAGCAGATACTAAATAAAATATCATGGTAACGAAAGATGACCCTAAATAGTGTCAGCAACAACACGGGGTTCGTTGGCAAGTACATTGAAGATGGTATTGACTTTGCAGGAAGTGGGCGGGGAGATAGAGCACAGATAACTTATGGAACTGAGGAGGAGGGCTCGCGGGTAGTTGGTCTCATGAGCCAAAATATTCTTTCTACATATGTGCGAGAGCAGAAAAAGTTGGATGAACCGTGTGTGAACTCGTTTAACCGTTTTGAGCGGGGCCAATCAGCGACGTGATTTCGCACCGCCTCAAGTGGATGTCTTCGAGCTGATGTAGTCTTGTTGCGTTCGTAAAGTCCACGCTTTTCCATCAAATCCATGCTCACCGACCTCCCTGGCACCCAAATATCGAATGTTGTTCAGTGGAATCGCGAGCTGAGCCGGTCACGGTGGGCGCCCACCGTGGCAGAATCCGGGGCTTCTATCGGCTTAAGCTCCCAGCGTTCGTAACTTAACTGAAATCGCTCGACAACCTTTTTTCAGCCCGAAAAAGCCCCTTCCCTCCCCTGCCCCTGCACGTCCTTTTCTACTCCACCCCGCCATCATCGACTGATCCCTCAGTTTCCGAACCACAATGAACTTTTCGTTGGCACAGGACAGTCCGTTCAATACTGTCCTCGTCTCGCCCGAGGGGCGCGTGTCGTATCGGATCGAGACGCCGAGCTATCTTGGTTCGTCGTCGTCGACGGCGACGACGACAGTCAAGTGGGTGAGCACAGATGGGTTGAGCGAGTCCGAGGTTGGCCGCGTGGTGTGGCACTCTGGGCGGCCTGGTTCGGTCTTCGTGCACGGCCGAGAAGTCTGCGTCTGTCGGAGCAAGTTCTTCAGTTCGTGAGTGTCTTCATGCTTCTCGGTCACGTCCCATGTCTTCGTCGAGGCAGATCTTTGTCCATCACGGAGATCGTGTTTTCTTTTTGGATCATTCTCATTTTCTTTGTTTCAACGGCTGATGCGGCCTCGTGTACTGATATGGTGGTGCCTTGTTCCTTGATGAAAACGAAACTGATTCATTAACGATGTTTGAATTAAAAAAGGTCAAGAACGTTTACGGCACTCAACGGACAGTCCTACAAGTGGTCATTTGAGAACGATTCACCGTTGGTATGTGTGGACCCCGCTTTTTTTCGTTGTGTGGGCAATAAATCAGTCATTAATAAACTTTCTTTATCTCTTCCTGGCAGATGGCAAGCAATGATAGCAAACAAGTCCCCACAGCGACCTTTTTGCCCTCGGCACGACTGAACCCAGGGTTAATCCACATCACGCCGCACGGGTTGACCATCACTGGAGATGTCCTGGTCACGTTCGTCTGCGTCGAGGGCGAACGACGGAACGCACAGAGGAGGAAAGCATGAGAAGGTGCTCAATGGGCTGGTATTCTCTTTCTGTTCGGATGTGGATCTTCGCCTTGTTCATTTGGTCTCTTTTTCTCTTGTCTTTCTCGTAACTGTTGTAAACATATCCGTTTTTCTTGTCTTTCTCTATTGTTCTTCTCCCACTCCAACCCCTTTCGCCCGTCGCTTGTATTTGTATTGTGTATACCTGCGACCGGCCCCCTGCGGCGGCGGCTTTCGATATGGGCTCTGGGCGGCCGATGAAGCAGAGTTCATTCCCATTGACTTGGTGTCTCTCGTGCACACCAAAAAATTGTTCAGCGGGTGAGTGTGTGTTGATGATATATTGACGCGATCTCACATGCGTGCCCGATGATAGTTCGACAGCCGAACGATCCCAACCTGGGCTTCCTGCGGGCTGCCAAATTTACGAGATGCTGTTTATCTTTTTATTTCGTGGCGTGCTTCCGTGCATACGTACACGGAAGCTTCGAAGAGTTGACAGGTCACAGAAATTTCCATCGATCCAAAACATTTCGAGCTGGATGCTTTGAAAAGCGTGTTCACTCAGGGTTCGTGATCAGAACTGTTACCCATCGCACTTCCGTGCTTCAGATTTCGTCCCCTGAACACGTGCAGGTGAAGCGTGTTTGAATAACGTTTTGAACGTTTGAAGTTGAACTTTTCTGGCGAAACCAAGATATGACCCGGGCCGTTGTGCCTTGCTTGCTACTCCATATCGAGTACGAAACGTCTGCATGAGACGAAACTTGGCTCTCACGACCCAATCGGCAAAATAAATGAAAGGAAGAGAAGCAAGAAAAGAAAAGAAAAGAATGATACGCATGCCGCGAACCCAGTCAAAGCTCATAGGTCCATCTGTCAGAGTACCCCAGGCCCTCTGACAGCACACCCGGTTCATGCATTATGCGCCCCTCCTGTCCTTGTCCTCCTGAAGTCTGGAGGCTTGAAGCCCGAGAACCCGATCGAGTTCGACAGGGCGCGTTCCTGGACGGAAACAAAACAAGACAGCGAAAACGAATAATTCTGTTATCAACACACGCTCCATACGGTCTCTCGGCGAATATACATATGTGCGGATGGCATATGTGAGAGACCGGGGTGCACGGCGATTCCCGGTCGATCGCTCTGAAGGTCCGAGGGAAATCCGAGCTTGCAACGACTCCGTGCGAGTCCGCAACAGCTTTTTCGAGTCGTTACGCTACGACTCATCATGTTACTCTTACTATTAATCTTACAGGCTTTCTTGCGGACACGCGAGGGAGTCGATTTTGCTACCACTTCGTGTGGTCAATGTCACCCGCAGACGAAATGAACACAAGCCCATTGAGCCATACTTGTCTACCTATCACGACCGGTCTCGCGCTTCTCAAAGGAGTCTATGCGGCACGGCTGCTGTTATCGTACTGTGAGACTTGGGCAGAGCGAGTCCAAGTCCATGCTTCTTCACTCTTGTCCGCGGGGGAAGAGTACGGGTACAGTATCGTGTGACGCATTCGTCATGATGGCGTGAATACCCATTTATATCAGTATCCAAAAACTGTGGAATTGTGCTCGATTCCTTTCCCAACAACGCGCACGAAATCATAGCGACAAAAATAGGGAAGGAAAGGGAGGGTATGCGAGCAAGTTAAGAAGTAACCCCCAAGTTCCTACTCGTTACCATGATCCAAGTTGTCGTGTAACTCGGACAGGATCGACACATCGAGACCGTGACCTACCTCGGTCAGACTGGAGATAATATACTCTCTGGGGCCATGCATAACACCACTGTCCATCATATCGCACGCTCCAGATCCGGACGGGGTGTACATGGACCCACCACCGACCCATCTTCTCCCTCTCCATCTACTTCGCCAGCACCGACGATGCCTTCGCGAGTAGCATCCTTGCTCTTGCGCCCATCGTCCAATTTTTTCTCGGGGATCTAAACAATGCCATCGTCTGAGCCAACATGTTACATACCATACAGCATGGAAGCTGAAAAAGGTCAGCAGAAAACGAACACTGACCGGAATTCGAACAATGTATGCCAACAACGTCGAACACGCCGCTAGTAAAAACACCGCACGGAGAGCGACGGCGTATGAGTCCCTCGCAGCTCGCTGCAAGTCGGGCGGGAGTTGCGCTACCAGCGTCGTTGAGTGTCGAATCCGGCCGATGATCTGAAATGCGAACGATCGCGGTCAGTGCGCATGCGTCGTGCTTGAACAGACGGGGGAAATTACTCACCTCATCCGCATTAGGCCCATGAATGCGTGCGCGCAATGCCGATTCGAGTAAGTTCTGAAAGAGGGCGGAGGAGACGGCGACGCCACACACTTGCCCTGCATGCAAACACACACGTCAGGTTAGTAGACGCTCACAGCATCGGTAGTGCGAGTGAATCACCGAGGCCACGGAAGACTTGTCCAAACCCTGTCCCCACGGCCATCACACCTTCTGCATATCGCCAATGAATCAAACACCATAATGCTGTAGCATTCCCCACTCACCGGGTAAATGTGCCAGTAGGGCAACTGATGGTGACAGGATGTAAGGGGTCAACGGCGACATTTTTATGGAAAAGCAAAGCTGGCATGTGACATACCTAGCGTCGTTTGAAAGACCACAGCGTTTCCAAAGCCGAATGGAATCTGTGGTTATGTTAGTCAGTTTGATAGAGCATGGTGGACAAGGACCGGAAAACCTTACAATGCTGAACCATGACTGCAGTGGACCGGAATTTTCGTTGATAAGAGTGATAAAGACGATTCCGATGAATGGCAGGAATCCAAAAATGACGTTGATCATCTTATATTTGCCCGTACGATGCATCAGCCAACTATCAAAAACCGTCAATGCAATCTGAACGGAGCATATATAGAATGCGGAGCGACTCACCCAGCGAACAGTGATCCCATGGACATCGAGAAACTATTAGGGAATAGATGAAGACCTTTTGAAATCGTCAAGCTTGCCTTGCGACGCTCTTAATAAAAGGTGTTATCTCACCGGCTATCGACGCGCTAGTCAAGCCAACAGTTTGGAACCAGGTCGGGAAGAAATACATGATCGAAAAGTTGCAGAGTGCCACGAGAAAGTTGCTTATCCCCACCAAGAGAGGGACACGCTGCTTCAGTAGGAACGGCGCAAGCACAGGTTCCGGTGCAACTAGAAACTCCACCAATACGAATGCGATCGAAAATGCGCACGCCAGGGTGAGCGGAACCACCACCCGGGGGTCATTCCACTATACATACCAACCTCAGATCCTCCATTCAAAACCACAGCGAAAAAAAAATACCGAGTAGTCTTCATTGTACTTCATACTCAGGAACACCAAAAATGTTCCCACCTGTCGCACGATGGTCAGTTTGCCCAAATCTTCTCATTGGCGACATTCCACGCACCGCCACCAGGAGTGTGAAACTACCTCCCCAGTCGGTTCTCGTTAACACGTCTTTGGCACTTCTGGCCTTTCCCTACTGAGATATCGACAACATGCTCCGCAACGCGCAACAGCCAATCTTACGGGTGTTACATATCGCAGATTATACTCGGTTAGAATGAGGGATATTGCAAAAAGGGGTAGTTGCATGATAAATGCCCATCTCCATCCGAACCTGTCAAGATAGGATATATCGACGGTTGTGCAAGAGAAAGAGAAACAGGCGCTGCTTACCAATCACTAATAAGACCCCCCAATGGACCGCCGAGTCCCATACCGAGCTATAGAAATTTGATGACCGCATGATGAAGCGAGGAAAGGAAACATACACCATTGAACAGGGCAGCCATGCCTTGAGCCAAACCCCTGGACTGTGTCATTTTAATGATCACCGCAGCGTAATAATTGAAAAACGAAAACGGACGCGCAAACTATACATGTCACTGATTACGATCCTGCATGATCGGCGTGAAATGATCAGATCGACTCCGTGATCAGGGCACTATCTCAAACTCACGATGAGGTTGTCTGGATGCCGCCACCGCCCATTCCAGATAACTTCCAAACGAACGTCAATTTGAGTCGACACCCACAATTTACGCAACGCACGAATCTAGCCGCAATAAGCATTTCCATGTTTCCAGAGAATCCGCATGCGGCGGTGCCCAACGCGGCGGTGATTACGGCGGTCTGGTTGGCACCTCGCCGTCCCAAGGCGTCGCACAGACGTCCGTAGAGTGGCGTAAAGGTGCAGACTGCCAACAGGTATCTAGACATATATTGGCAGGTCAGTCGTAATCCGCGCGGCGTGTTACATGAGCGATTACGATGTTCCCAACCAGCTTGCCTCGTTAGACTTTTCGAATTCCGACGAGATGGAGGGAAGCACTGGACCGGACGTGATCAATTATGGGTGCATTCGAGATGCCATTGACACATACGGGTTGCCACCAGGGTAGCTGCATAAATGCAATTAGACCAATCTCGTTTTTCTTTCAGGGAAGTGGGGACGCACTGTTTAGAGCCTGTCACAAACGCCGTGGGTCAGTTCATTGTCAATTTCCCGTACAAATTCCTGCTGAGACACGCTGACCGAAAGAAAGGTAGCAGACCAGACGCCAGCTAATATCGCATATCGGGTCGAGCGTGAGATGTCAAGCGGACCGACACCGGACGAACGGGAGGACTGATTATTGAGTGGGTCCGAGACATACGGGGTGCCAGTGGGCGTGGCATTCGTTCCGGACAGCAAAGGGTCACGTTCTGTGGGAGGGGCCATCTCCAGCGGGCTAGGGAAATGTGGGTATCAGACGACGACGACGACGATGACGAAAAGTGCATGCGACTCCCGAGTCTTTCAACTATAACCCGCTCGGCCGAAATTAGCACCGCTCGGCAAATCGGCCCGAATAAGCCAAATTTTTAGCCTGTAGAAGCTCGGCAACTTCTCGGGTTGTTCGCATCGGCCTTCAAACCGAGGGCGTCTTACAAGTCCGCTGATGCGGCACCGCCTCTCAAAAGCGGAAGTAATTCGTTTTGTTGGCTAGATCCGGGGTGACGTGAGACTCTGAGACAGCCAGTCCTGAGCCGGACAAGGATTCCGAGTATGCTCTACCTGAGTACAGTCAACTCTGACATAACCCATACGTGGTATAACCCATACTCTGTAATAACCCATGCATTTTCTGATATCCCGAGTTGGTTTGCAGTGATTTTGACCCCATAACCCATATCTCTCCCATACCCAATAACCCATACAGTTTTCGACCTCATAACCCATACGTTTTAGCGCTATGATGCCATATTAAAAGCTTAATATTACATTATATTATATTCTCATGTACCAAATATGGCATAACTAACCTGAAACTACCTTATGAAGCCTATTAACGTACAAAAAAGGGCTTATCCAAGTCCACAATCAGATCCGGGACCGTGTGAAATAATTGCCAGAGGTAATGACGAG